>JAOUQV010340043.1:0-10721 GCA_028565295.1 Aspidoras spilotus
CCCTCTGACCACTGTGCAAGACTTGTATGTGTCATTCCCAAGACGAATTGACGCCGTATTGGCCGCAAAAGGAGGCCATACACCATACTAATAAATTACTGTGGTCTAAAACTAGGTGTTTCAGTTTCGTTGTCTAACCCCTGTATTATGCTTATATTTAAATCATAATTTCAACGAACAATTTATAAATATCTAATTTGACAGAGTGTTCAGCAGGATTAGTTGGGTGTGTGTGGGAGGAACATGCAAGACAGGTAACGATTTTACATGTAATTGCTGGAAATATAGTTGTGTGCAAAATATACAGCAGTGTGTTTGAAACAATGTAGAATTCTAGAATTAAATTAAATTCTACAAGTGCTGGTCATAAATATCGTGAAAAAGTTGATTTATTAAAGTAATTCCATACAAAAAAATATATTTCTTTTAATTTGATGATTATAACTGAAAACTAATAAAAAAACCCAAATTCAGTATCTCAGAAAATTAGAATATTACTTTAGACCGATACAAAAAGGATTTATAGAAATTCTGTCCAACTGAAAAATAAGAACATGAAAGTATAAGCATGTACAGTACTCAGTGTTCTGCATTGTTGGGTCTGGCATGTCGCATAGTCCTCTTCACAATAGTCCTCACACCGTGCACAGTGGATTTTGAAAAACTGACTCCAGTGGCAGTCCAGTCTTTGTGAATATCCCAGACATTTTTGAATGGGTTTATCTGGTTTATTGCAAATAGTTTGGCTTCACATAGGTGTTTTCTGATTGTTGCAGTACTCAATGTTAACTCAAGATCATCACAGCGAGTTCCTCGCATTAGGATCCAGCACATGTTTTACGCAACCCTTACCCATTTGGACTTAGGACCGGACAATTTAGCTTCTCCAATTCACCTAGAATGACAATTTAGCATTTCCAATTTACCTAACGTGCATGTCTTTGGACTAGTGGGAGGAAACCGGAGCACCCATTTGCAGTATTTAGCAGACGCCATTGTCCAGAGCGACTTACAAAAGTGCTTTAATCAATATCAGTAAACACAATCTATTCTGAATAAATAGGAAGCCAAAAAATATCCTCAAGAAACTGTTGTGGAATTGTGCATGTGGGTTTATTTATTTATTTAATTAATTAATTTATTTTTTGGGGGGGGGAGAAATTTTGAGTAGGAAAATGTGCTTAGTTGAGGTAAGTGCGGAATAAATGGGTGCCGACTCTGCCGTTCGAACATTAAGGGGAAGTTCATTCCACCATTGAGGAGCCAGAACGGAGAAGAGTCTAGAAGCATGCCTTCTTCATCCCCTGAGAGATGGCGGGGACCAGTCTAGCAGTGCTAGACGACCGGAGTGCGCTAGGTGCAGTGTGGGGCGTGATACATGCTGTGATGTAGGAGGGTGCAGGATCATTCTTTGCTTTGTAAGCGAGCATCGGTGTTTTAAATCTAATGTGAGCAACCACAGGGATCCAGTGGAGAGTACGAAGCAGTACTGTAGTGTGTGCGAACCTGGATTGAACATTGAATACAAGTCTTGCAGCCGAGTTCTGGATCAACTGTAGGGGGCGGATAGCACTCAGAGGTAGCCCTGCTAAGAGGAAATTGCAGTAGTCCAGTCTCTAGATGACCAGGGACTGAACCAGGATCTGTGTGGCCTCTGTGGAAAGAAATTGACGATCCACACTCCAGTCATGGCTAAACTGCCAGCTGCTGCCTGTGTACCTCAATAGGGCATCACAGTGCTCTGGGTGTTCTAAGTGCACTATAGGTGGGCAGAGAAACAATTTTCATACAGGGATCAATAAAGTGTCAATTATTGTATTATTATAGGAATCAGTAATTAAAGACATTACTGATGTTAGACTGTTATAACTTTGAACACAACTGTAAATATCCATCGTTCCAGGCTGATATTTGATGCGTTTAATAACTAACAATAATAAATTGTCATAAATTAAAGCAATGGTATAAATCTTAAAGCACATCACTTCTTGATTTCCTGATATCAAAGAGCTAAGTGTTAAATCTTTAGTTTGGTAAAAGTGACTAATCTCAAGGACCTCCCAAGGTCACTACTGTATTCCTTTTAAAATAAATCCGCTACCTATTAATGAATCATACAACCCCAATTTCAGCTGGGGTTGGGACGTTGTATAAAACATAATTAAAAGCAGAATACGACGATTTGCAAATCCTTTTCAACACTTATTCAATTAAATACACAAAGACAAGATATTTGATGCTCAAACAGATAACCTTCATTTTTTTTTCAAATATTCATTCGGAACTTAATGCCTGCAACACATTCCAAAAGAGTTAGAACAGGGGCATGTTTACCACAGGCTTACCTCACCATTCCTTTTAACAAAACTCAATAAGCGTTGGGAACTGATGACACTAACTGGTGAATTTTGTAGATGGAATTCTTTACAATTCTTGCTTGATGTACAACTTCAGACAGGTGTCTCCATTTTTTGCACTTCATAATGTGACAGTTCTGGACTACAGGCAGGTCAGTCTAGTACCTGCACTATTTTATTATGAAGCCACGCAGTTGTAACATGTGCAGAATGTGTCTTGGCTTGGCATTGTCTTTCTGAAATAAACAGGGATGTCCCAGAAAAAGATGTAGCTTGGGTGGCAGCATAGGTTGCGCTAGAACCCGTATGTACCTGTCAGCAATAATGGTGACTTCACAGATGTGCAAGTTACCCTTTCCATGAATACTAACACACCCACAAACCATCAAAGATGATAGCTTTTGAACATTGCAATGATTTCCAGGCAGTATTTTCCTCTTTGGCCCGGAGGACACAACGCCGATGATTTCCTAAAACAATTTGAAATGTGGACTCATCAGACCACAGGATACTATTTCCATTTTGCCTCAGTCTGTTTCAGATAAGATCAGGCCCAGGGAAGCCGATGGCGTTAATATAGTATATGGAGCATCATATAGCCGTGTTCCTGAGCCCATATGGTAATATCAGTTACAGAATTATGTCGGTTTTTAATGTAGTGCCACCTAAGGGATCGAAGGCCACGGGCATTAAATGTTTGTTTTCGGCCTTCATTGGAAATGGGGTTGTACATTCACTTACAGGAAAAATGTACATACAATTTATAACATTGCCTAAGCTTGATATGACACAAATATTTTATTGGAGAGCTGAACATTCTGGATACTTTATAATCATTAGATATTACAACTGTAATGAATGGTCTGAATGGAATGGGCTTTAAATCAATTAAAACTAGCAACTTTACAAACATGGATTCCTTCTCATTTGTTACTGTGTTGTTTGTGTATTTCTGATTCTGAAGAGACAACAGAGTGAAAATCACAGAGAATAGGCAGAGAACAGGTGGGTTTTAAGTCTCCATTTAAAAAGAGAATCTATGTTATGGATGTCTAGTGGGGGAAGTTCCTGAGTTTGGGAGCAGAGTGGCCATGGTACAAACACGAGCAGGAGGCAAAGAGAGATGAGTGGAAGAGCAGGATCTGAGTGAGCAGGAAGAACAGGTTATATTTAGAAGATTTGTCAGGTCATGGCCTTAAATGTATGGATTTGAAAGTTGATTCTATATTTAACAGGAAGCCAGTGGAGTTGTTGAAGGCTGGGTGTTATGTGAGACTAGCGTAGGAGAATCGTCAACAAGCATTTAACTGAAGGTAAAGAGCTGGTCACGTCTGCTTGATAAGTAAGAGGCAGCAAACTAGGGAGGCGAATTAGTATACCTGCTGCAAATACGTTTGAATTCGTTCGTTTTATTGTTGGGTGTATGCATTAAAAAAAATAAATCAAAGAAACGAACTAACATGCAGGCGTGGTACTAGTATAAAAGCAAAACAGCTGCAAGCCTGCAACAGATTTGGTCTAAAATGCATTAGTGTGAACATTTGACCTATTTAACTGCACCCAGATAAATGATTGGCCTGGTACAAGTCTAATGAAAAACATGCTGGTGGGAGGAGCATCAGCCTGAAAAACAGCCACAACACAAAGTATGATCAGACGGTTAACAAAAGAACTGTTCATCTAGTAATCATTACAGCATACACACTGGCACCAACAGCCAGAACGAAAAAAACTGGGCAGAAGAGCTCTAAATCTGTATTGCAAACAATCAACCTTTGAACCTTCTAGTGCAGGGCCCTCTGACACTAGCCCAATAATGTTATGTATTTACAAACCAAATTCCAAAAAAGTTGGGACAAAGTACAAACTGTAAATTAAAACGGAATGCCAAATTGTACAAATTAAAAAAATTGATATTGTATTCACAATAGAACAGTAATTCCACAGTACATTTTAAAATTCCATGCCAAATATTGCCTCATTTAAAATTTTATGACAGAAACACATCTAAAAAAAGTTGGGACAAGGCCATGTTTACCACTGTGAGAAATCCTCTTTTCTCTTTACAACAGTCTGTAAATGTCTGGAGACTGAGGAGACAAGTTGCTCAAGTTAAGGGTTAGGAATGTTAACCCATTCTTGTCTAATGTCGGATTCTAGTTGCTCAACTGTCTTAGGTCTTTTTTGTTGTATTTTCTGTTTTATGATGCGGCCAGTCCAGTACTGGACCCTTCTATGCAGCCATGATGCTGTAATTGATGCAGTATGTGGTTTGACATTATCATGTTGGAAAATGCAAGGTCTTCCCTGAAAGAGACATTGTCTGGATGGGAGCATATGTTGCACTAGAACCTGGATTTACCTTTCAGCATTGATGGTGTCCTTCCAGATGTGTAAGCTGCCCATGCCGCACACACTAATGCAACCCCATACCATCAGAGATGCACTGAGCGCTGATAACATCTTGGGTCATCCTTCTCCCCTTTAGTCCGAATGACACGGCCTCCCTGATTTCCATGAAGAACTTCAAATTTTATTTTGTCTGATCACAGGACAGTTTTCCACTTTGCCACCGTCCATTTTAAATGAGCCTTGGCCCAGAAAAGACGTCTGCGCTTCTGAATCTTGCTTAGATACGGCTTCTTTTTTGAACTATAGTTTTAGCTGGCATTGGCGGATGGCACAGTGAATTGTGTTCACAGATAATGTTCTCTGGAAATATTCCTGCGCTCATTTTGATTTCCAATATAGAAGCATGCTGTATGTGATGCAGTGCTGTCTAAGGGCCTTTGCAGAGATTCCTCCAGATTCTCTGAATATTTTGATGATATTATGCACTGTAGATGATATATTCAAACCCTTTGCAATTTAAACTTTTAATCTTTTCTGATATCGCTCCACTATTTGTCAGCGCAGAATTAGGCGGATTGGTGATCCTCTTCCCATCTTTTTTTTCCTGAGAGCCACTGCCACTCCAAGATGCTCTTTTTATACCTAGTCATGTTAATGACTTATTGCCAAATGATCTAATGATTTACAATTGTTTGTAGCTTTATTTAATGTTTCCGGCCTCTTATTGCCCGGTCCCAACTTTTTTGAGCATTGTTACTGTCACTAAATGCCAATATTTGGCATGAACTTTCAAAATGTCTCACTTTCGACATTTGTTGTGTTGTCTGTGTTCTATTGTGAATACAATATCAGTTTTTGACATTTGTAAATTATTGTATTCCATTTTTATTTACAGTTTGTACTTTGTCCCAACTTTATTGGAATTGGGTTTGTATTTATTGTTTAATGTCATCTTCAGCACAAGTGGCCATTTTAATAAGTAAGGTCATACTAAGGTCATATACAAGTTTCATCATATACAGACGATTTAGCATTTCCAATTTATTAGCATGCATGTCTGCGGGAGGAAATTTCCAAGGTCGCCCCACCAGGGGATCAAACCCGGGATCCCCTCGCTATGAGGCCACAGCACTATCCACTGTGCTACCAACTTAAATTCTTCTTTAAATAAATACTGACAAAAATTTTTAATTTTTGCTTTATTTACCCAAACATAAAAAACACACATTTACAAATAAGAGTGGACTGAATCCCTATTGCACTCTATAATTATACAACAAAAAGAATACTTTTATAGAATAAAAGTAGAATACATTTATTAATAGCAATAATCAGAATCTTATGGTATTTTAGGGGAAGTAGCAAATAATGTCTTTCCTTAAAGATAATTAATCAATGAAGAAAAAAAACAGCGTCTCTGTGCCAGAAGTAAATACTTGAGACTTAATGCAAATTCAGAAAACTTCTATATACAAAAAATAGCCCAATTTGTGTGTTCCCTATGTACTGTCATTTTGCAAACATTATAGCATGTGACTTGTTTGGAAAGAAACCGAGTCAGATTACGGATTCTACACAGATCTAAACGCTTAAATAAAGGAATTGTGCTTGGACTTGTTTTGTAGCTATTCTCAGTCTTACCCTCTCATTGACTGCATCTGTTTCCAAACACCATCTAATTCAAAATGCAATTCGATTTTGATCTGATCTAAGTATAAATACTTAAAACAACACCTGTTAGAGAAGAATATACAGTGAGACCCCTAGATTGAAGACAGTACTCATAAAAATAGTTCAGTGTAAAGTACTTGAATGACTAAAACTGAAGGCATAAAAAAAAACTCACTGTGTGTGTGTGTGTGTGTGTGAGGAAGAGAGTGAGCGGGAGAGAGAGAAGAGGGGTATAAGGTTCATGTGAGGACAAATACAAAGCCTTTGTATCAAAAACAATAGAAGTCATAGCTCTCTTTTTGCCCTAGGACTGATGCAAATAATTGCGTTTGTGTCTCAGATATGACGAGGGCAGCGCCCCCCAGGGTTGGCCATGTTCATACCGTGCAGCTCTCCATCGTCATAGTTGTCAGAGTCATTATCAGTGTTGAAGACAGCAGGGGGCACCTCCCTCACAGAGTTCTGCAGTGTAGGATTCAGAGTCAGATATGAAAAGAATTGCACAGAGTAATATCTATATCTTCTTCAGTAGTGTTACTGCTAGACAGTGTTGTTTTTAGACTGAATTACATGAAGAGAATTGGGTTTTATATACAGTGTTCAGTACAGTACACCCAGTTGGAGACCGGAGGTGAGGTGCCAGTGTTTCAGTAACAGCTGCACTTGAGGGGTGTTCCAGTATCATGGTATTATGGGTGAACTAAGACTCAAGAATAGTATACTGTAATAGCCAAATGCCAAAGGTTATTGTGTGGTTGATATTTCAGCCGAAATGGAGGATCGGCTGGAGCGGACAGCATATAAAGAATGTTTTCCACTTTATAGAATCTGTTGCCTGACGTTGGTGTGCTGTAAATAATCTGAACACTGGACCAACTAAATATTTGCCAGATGTTCCTAATCCAGTAATCGTTCATTGTACTGTACAGAATATTAAAAAAAATAAACATAGTAACATAAAACACCATCGGATTTCTCAGTGTTGTTATAAATTAAACAAATTTATAAAAAAAAAAATAAAAAAAACTATTGACATGTTTGGTCTTTGCACATTTCTTTTTCAAACACTAATAACACCACTCCACTAGAATTCACTTGGTAAAAAAACAGAAATTGAGACACTGCCATCTTCTGGATGGAAGCCTTCATTGTGCCCAGTAATACAAATAAAAGGCATATTAACATCCTGAAATTAAAACTGATAATAAAAAACAAGAAAATGATTTGTAGGCTATCATGAGCCACATACAAAATGGGGTCTCAAATTTGACACCTGTGTTCTATACACTGAACAATCACTGGATTAGGAATAAGATCATTTAAGACCTTTTAATGGTTTTTAAATGCCCTGCAGAAACACTGGGTTAAGCCAGCGGCCCTTGTGATTTTTGTTTTGCGGTTTTTACACTTTAGTAATGATAATGATGCACTAGAAGAAAGTTGTCAAATTGGCAACAGATTAAAACATGCTCTTCTTCATATATGACCTAATAAGGCTGTCCCATTAGCTTATACCACTACTGTGCTTTACCACCTGGTTGAATCAGTAGCACATAACAGACTAGAATGTATAGACTTTTGAGCAACACTTTTTTTGTGAGTCTGGCATTGTCTGTGTCCTTTTACGTCGCATTCACCTCCATGTGAAATGGAAAAATGACTTGAACTTTACACAAAACTTTGACAAACTCGCCTTGCACTGGTTTTAGCCGGGGGTTAAATAGTTTCCAAGTCATTGTTGTAGTTGCATTTTCTTTTATTAGCTGTACAGTTCGTGCTTTATTTTTACGATTTGCATCGTTTTTTCTTAGTGGGCGCGCCCCTATACTCTGTCCACATTCCCATTTGATTGACATGACCAAACCGCCCGCCATGACCCCCAATGTCAGCCCTCAATGCTTTGTTTATACAGCCATTTGATAATTGCTAGAATATAAAACATGCCTTTCAAAACTTGAGAATAATACAGACACAAGACTTTAAACATATCTTGTTTTTCAATCAATTGTCCTCAGAATTCTGTTGGAAGATTAGTGGTTTGTCCTATATATTGATTAGATGGCATCTTTTTTTTTTATTAGTATTATTTCAAGTAGATCTTTTCAGACTTACCGAGCGTACCATGGATTCACGAAAGGGCGGACACACCATGTGGAATCTTGGTATGGAGATGTCAAAGACCTCCGACTTGTTTTTCAGCCTATGAAAGGTATAGTGGCCCTCCATGTACTCAGAGGTGGTGGAGAAAGTCGTACAGCTGGCATATTCATGCACTTTACCAGGGGTCATCACCGGGAACTCCCCTGTGCATACATTTTTGAGCTGAACATCATCTAAAGCACGTGAAGACTTTTAAATACACAAACTTACACAGTGCATACTACTCATCAATTGCCTCACCCACGACACCAGGACCTCGGACTTCTTCCACATCACCATTTGCATTGGTGATTTTCCAGTAGCGACTATCCAGCTGGCACGCACTCTCAGGTAGTGCTGACTTCGCCATCTCAATCCTTAGGAATAAATATAAACATAATGAAGATGAATGAGGGCTCAGTACATGATGGGTAAAATTATTAATGCCAAGTACTGAAATATGTAAAGGAAAATATTTTAGCTCTGTTTACAAAATGTATTTAGTTTAAATCCTATGTATTCGATAAGATTTGACGTACAGCTACTAAAACCTTATATAGTCTAGACTAAAATCTAAAAAAATTTATATTACGGTAAATGTAGATAAAAAAATACAGGTTTTTGTTTGAATTAAATTGGACAGTTCGAAGACAACGTATTTCATGTTTTGTCTGGACATTTTCATTTTATTTATGATTTGAGGTTCATTTACTTGAGGTCAGTAATCAATTATATAAATGCAAGCATGTCCATAGGTGATTGTAATAACGTGTTTAAGGAGCAAAGATCCGGCAGCAGAAGATCCGGACCATTGTGTAAGAATTTATAAAAGACTTGAAGGGAATTTTTTATATGAATATCTTTAAAGTGGGAACCTGGGGGAATTTCAGTGTGTAAAGGGCAAGTGTTCAATCCTCATTTTCAAATATATTCTACAGTAAGTGGTGTGAGAACCCCAACATTACAAACATTTGTAGGAATTCACTTCAGGTTTGAAATACGGGAATGGAAATATATGAAATAAAACAAACACACAAAACATTAAAATGTCTCAGGTTTATTCTGTCTGAAATCAAACAAGTCACAAGTTAATGCAGGGTTTCTAAAGGTATCAGCAAGTCCAATTTAATGCTTTTTAATGCCCTTTAATGCCATTTGTAACATATCTAATGCCATAAACATAAATAGGAAAACCAGTCTCCTAAACTGCGTACAGGTATGTCTGGCTGTTTAGGTTTTGTAGCCTGGTTTATTCGCTCATTGAATATAAGCACAAATGGTCAAGCATTGTTAACTACGGAAGCCAGTTTGTTTTTAAAGTCCACATTTTATAATGTAGCTGGTTTTGTCTTTTCATTACGTCCATTATTTAGTTATTTACATATAGCAGAAAACATTGCTGCAATTTAGAAATTCCTTCATAATTTGCATATGAATTTCTTAAAAATTATTTACTTCCCTTAAATCCATTTAACAAATTTTAATGCTTTTTAATACCATGCATAAAACCTGTAATGTACAAAGCCCTGTTTTAGTATTTTTACTTTCAAACTGTTCCAACTTGATAAACTATTAGTGTTATGGAAACTGGTTTTATTCATTGGATTTCGGACCAGCATAGGACTTGCTCTTGTTTTATTAGTTTTTACAGTTTTTATTTTTATCCGTGGCATTGTTTTTAGTGTTTTTTATGTTTATATGTACATCAGTTTGCTCTTGTTTTATTAGTTTTTACTGTAAATTATAGAGATTATTCAGAAGTGTATTTAGCAGATGAGGGGTGTTCTGTGTTTTACCTTATTCTGTACGTGAAGAAGAAGTGCGGTGGGTGGACGGAGCTGAGCTCGGGCAGAAAAGAGGTGGAGACTGACACAGATATGTTATCAGTGGTGGCCACACACTTCTTATCATGGACGTACCTGAACAAGCATCCAAAATATATATTTTGTGCTGTTCATCATTCAGATTTCTATTTACAGCTAAAATTGTTTTCTTTCAAAATCTTTTTCTTTATTTCGACTCTTAAAACCTTTGCACAAGTGGTAATTTTTAGAAAGGTGCCTCCATCATTTTTCGCCCTGATAATAAACAAAAACATTCCAAGTTTACGAGAGTATAAATACAGGAATTAGACAATGAAACTGAAACACCTGGTTTTAGACCACAATAATTTATTAGTATGGTGTAGGGCCTCATTTTGCG
>JAOUQV010340052.1:0-10720 GCA_028565295.1 Aspidoras spilotus
TTATAAGAGAGTAGTGAGACCAGCCTTGTTGTATGGTTTGGAGACAGTGGCACTAAGAGACAGGAAGCAGAGCTGGAAGTGGCAGAGCTTAAGAAGTGGAGGTTCTCATTAGGAGTGACCAGGATGGACGGGACTCAGAATGAGAACATCAGAGGGACAGTACATGTTGAAAAATTGGGAGACAAAGTTAGAGAGGGCCGACCGAGATGGTTTGGACATGTGCAGAGGAGAGACAGTGGATATATTGGTAGATTATTAGAAATGGAGCTGCCAGAAAGGAGACAGAGAGGAAGACCAAAGAGCAGATATATGGATGTGGTCAATGTTGACATGCAGGTAGTTGGTGTGAAAGCAGAACTGCCCTCCAAGGTACTGCACCATCGAGAGCATCCTCACGGGGAGCATTACAGTCTGGTTCGTATACAGCACCAAGTAGGACAGGCAAGCGTGACGATGAGTGAGACGTTCAGCAGAGCGAATCACTAGGATTTTCCTGATCTGCAGTCCACCTACAGAAAGCGGTGTTGGACCAAGGCTAAAAAGATCCCAACAATCGACTGTTTTCTCTGTTGCCCTCGGGGAAACGCCTAAGAACTCTGAAGGCTAACACAGAGAGAATGCGGAGGAGCTTTTTTCCACAAGCCATCCGTGCCCTGAATGGGGACAGGAACTAGGACACTAAATTAAAATATTTACATACACACAAACTGGACTCTCACTCACTACAATACAACACACATTACACTACAATACACAACAATGGCTCTCGGACAACTTACCATGGACAATAACACAAATATTTATTTTTTAACTCGCACACATACATTCACATATAGATAAATATGTTTATATGTATACATATTGGTTCTTTATATTTCTATATTTTATTTATTTATTTTTTTTTACTTATATTTTTCTTTTTTTTTATACATGTTTTTTTCTATATATTTTTATAGCTTTAATCTTTATTGATAGCTTTGATCTGGGCAGATTGTTGAAAAAGTATTTCACTGCAAGTTATACTGTTTATTACTATGTATTGTTACTATGTGACGAATTGTTACTATGTGACTGTTTGTTACTATGTGACGAATAAAAATTTAAATTTGAATAATTCGATGCTCTACTGGTTTGTTGATTGTTCCTCTTACTTAAAGTCTCAATGTTAACCCATAGCTGGTAAATGTCGCTTTTTGTGATGCATTAAACAGGTCACCTTATATAACAGAAAATTATGACAATTAATAGGGGATGTACTTGAATTAAGCAGCCAGAACAAAAGAAAAACAATTTTCAAATTGAATACAATAATTCAGCTTCATAACATGACCCCTGGTTTTGTATTTTTTTTGTAAAACAACTTTTTGTAGCACTAAAATCACTTGGATGACATCCACTTAGATAACATACAATCTATATCTGAAAAGCCCTTTTGGAGTCAAACCACCTAAACAGGTGAGCTGCATGAACACTAATCCATACCAAAATGGCACTGCAATAAATATATACAACCATAATACTTATTAATCTACTTAGCTATATCATTCAGAGAATGAAACTGCATATAATTATTTGTACACCTTTACAGCATGTCAACACTAGAATCATATTAAATCAATATGACTAGCCTTTAGCAACACTCAATAATATAAAGCCAGTCTATAAATATCCCATCAGTCGTAGAATTATTGGTGCAAAATGCATTTACCAAGCTGGTGCAACTGAACAGTTGTATCATTTGAGAGTGAATCTGAATTCCCTGTTCTGTTCTCAGTAGCAGCATGCAGTTCAGACTATAATCAAGATCGTTAGCAGGTAATGTACATCTCTGTGACATAATCAATGCACAGTATCCCTGCAATTTTCACATAAATAAAAAGCAAACTAAACGCATGCAGAAAACAGCCAATAACACAGACCTGCAGGTCCTGATTGTGCTGCATTTTTGATCTGCGTGCTGAAGCCGGATCCTCCATCATCCTCAGTGTGTCGTAGCACACGCGCTGAAACAAGAACATATGTGCAGTCATCCCCAGAGCTTCATATGGATGTCTCAGCATCCCGTCTGTTTTCCTCTCATCCCCTCTTACATAATTATTTCAGTTAAAATTTTCTGCAATGTCCTGCAAGAGCATAGAGGAAGGATGCATCACCAAACAGCCACAATTGAGCCAGGGGATTACAATGCGTCAGAAAGAGCAACAAGAAAATAAGAAAGAATGAAGAATGAGGAGTTTTAGCAAGGGTTATATTTGAAGAGGAGGGAGGGAGAGACAGAAAGAGAGCAGGGCTGGGTGCTTACCATAAACACACCCCCAAGCCTGATGGAGCGCGGAATGAAACTGGCAGCAGAGTGAAGGAGAGGATGAGAGGAGGATAAGATGAAGGAGGCGGTGGTAGCATGCACAACTACACAAACAAGCACACACATACACAGAGGAGCTTGGCAGTGTGTTGCAGAACTGTTGCAGGCTGCACAGCACTGTAAGTGTCTCCTGGGGTGCTCAGAGTGTGTTAGTGTTGCATAGAGAACAGATGACCCTTTCTCCACCTGCTGGCCAATACCATGTACAATCAGGAAAAAACTTAGTATACACAGAGTATATACAGTAGAGTTTTTTTAAACCCATGACAACCTCAAATCAAGGATAAATTGACACTTGTACATCATGTCCATGAGACCTGGCTCATAGCTCTCTGTTAAACTTTACTGTCACATAGAAGTGACTCTGTAAAACTGAACTGCATAACAAGAATTAAGAATATATCAAACAGTAACAATCCTTTATTTAATAGATCCACTGAAGCAGGGTGTGGTCTAAGGATGGCTTATGTAGAGCATGGAATGCTTCTCACCTAACTCTTACTATAATCAATTCCATACTTATTTGTCACTGGAATGCTAGAAGGAACTGGAAGAACCGAAATGATGAAATACAGTTTAGAGTCATTTGAACACTCTTGGAAGATTTTTTTTTTGTTAGATACCGCAGCTGAGAGGATCTGCTATCATCTCTTAGCTAGTTCCCAGGCAGAGTACAAATGACGTAACCGATTAGGAAGCATGTCATTACTGGGCATAGGAATTTAGCAATTTTAGACATTAGACTTGCTTATAGTCTTAAAAGACGCATACTTACACAATGGATTTAGAGACCAATATTATGTGACAATGTGCCCAGGCAGATATTTTTTTGAAAAAAATATTTTCAAGAAAAATCTACTTGGGATTTAGCTTTATCCTCATCTTAGTATGTGTGACTCAATATTTTTATACCCTTGTAACTGCTACAACTCTGCACATCACCCTTGTTCTTATAAATCGGTACAAGTACACTTTTCCTCCATTCCTCGGGCATCATTTCACTCTAAAAAATCTCAAAATACTCCTTCCATCTTTCCCTCACCCTCTCCTCACCTGTCAGTACATTTTCATTTCTATCCTTGATCACCCTGACATGTTGCACATCCTTTGCCGCTCTATCTCGCCAGCCGATACAACTCGCTCTTTCCTTACTAACCTCTTGTACAACTCATCACAGGCCTTCTGCTTGGCCTTTGCTACCTCCATCTTTGTTCTAGGCTGCATCTCTTTGTACTCCTACTTACGCACTTCAGTCCTCGCACTGTCCCGTTTCTTCTTCTAGTTGGTGTTTCCCCATCACTATGTTATCTTTGGACTTTCAGGATGTTCCTGCATATATACTGAAAGTTAAGTAAAATTATGTATGCATTAAAGCACATATAGCACTTGAACATTATTCATTTTTAGCTAGATATGTTTATT
Source organism: Aspidoras spilotus (assembly GCA_028565295.1). Classification (NCBI taxonomy): domain Eukaryota; kingdom Metazoa; phylum Chordata; class Actinopteri; order Siluriformes; family Callichthyidae; genus Aspidoras; species Aspidoras spilotus. Next base: position 3,788 of record JAOUQV010340052.1, read on the forward strand.
TGTATGATATCTTATTTAATTTGTCAAATAAAATCCAGAATTGAGTCTGGGTTTGATAAAAAAAATAAGAAATTGTGAAGAAAGAAAAATTTCCAGAAGTACCATGTCAGTTAGAAGGTGAACACTGGCCCCAGTCCCAGATACAGAGCGCTCTGGTGCAGGTTTTCTTCAAGGATCTTTCTGTACATTTCTCTGTACTTTCTCTGCATTCATCATTCCCTTGAGCCTGGCTAGTCTGCCAGTTCCTGCTGCTAAAAATCAATGATGCTGCCACCATCTTGCTTTAATTGTAGGGATGGTGCCCGATTTCCTTCTGATGTGACATTTAGCATTCAGGCAAAATGTTTTTTCCCCCTAATTGTTTCAAGTCACTCAAAGTTTTAATCAAATCAAATTAAACTTTTACACTGTTGCACTGAACACTGCACAGTTCGGTTAATAAGACGTGTTTTGTATTATGTAATATACTTGACATAAAGGAGCAAATACGGATATAACATAAAATAAATATAAATACAATTTAAGAACTGAATATAGAGCAACCAGCATTTTTAGTTAAACTGAAAGTTTTTTTCACCCTGGGAATATATCTTTTTATATATATATGAGATATATGAGATATATAATATATATCTCAATGTGAACAGTGAGAAGATTTCATAGCGGCACCTTGCGAGTCGGCTTGCAACAATGCTTATTATGTGAAATCCGCCAAAGAGAGGTGAACAGGCTTATTATGAACCTTTTTAAATGTACTCCGATGGGAACAGCATATCCCCTCATAATCAATATAACAAATTGTCATTTTCAACATTGTGTAAATAATTAAGAATATAGTGATATTTGCAATATATCCCCCAGCTCTAGAACAAACATCTCTAGCACTGTGCACATCTCAGGGTTGTGTGCCAGGACCATTTTTTTTTCTGGGCAGCTTTAACCACATATTTTTAGGACTTTAAGGCGCACTTACATTCCTTTAATTTTTAATAATTCAGTGTATTTTATAATCCTTACGTATTAATTCTGGTTGTGCTTACAGACCTCAAACCAATTTTATGTAGTACACAGCGCTCAAAAATCTGTCAAAATATTTTAGTACAACTTTGGTAAGCTATGAATCTGCTTGATGGATTGTTGGAGCATTATGACTGCCTTAGTATGGCTACTGTGCTTCACCATAATATTATGGTGTTTAAGGACTCCAAAAAGGCACCTGTTAAGAGACAATCTTATAAGGCGGATTTCAACCTCAAGGCCATCAGTCACACAGTAGACCAGGGGAACAGAGCAGCATACAGAACAGAGCAAATAAAGGGAACACTTAAACAACACAATATAACTCAGAGCAAATCAAACTTCTGTGAAATCAAACTGTCCACTTAGGAAGCAACACTGATTGACAATTGTACATGCTGTTGTGCAAATGGAATAGACAACAGGTGGAAAATATTGGCAATTAGCAAGACACACACTCAGTAAAGGAGTGGTTCTGCAGGTGGGGATCACAGACCACTTCTAATTACCTGTGCTTTCTGGTTGATGTTTTGGTCACTTTTGAATGACGAACTCTACAACCCACACAAGTGGCTCAGGTAGTGCAGATCATCCAGGAAGGCACATCAATGCGAGTGTCTGTCAGCGTAGTGTCCAGAGGTTGAAGGCACTTCCAGGATACAGGCCAGTACATCCAGAAGATGTATAGGAGGCTGTGGGAGGGCAACAACCCAGCAGCAGGACCGCTACCTCCGCCTTGGTGCAAGGAGGAACAGGAGGAGCACCACCAGAGCCCTGCAAAATTACCTCCAGCAGGCCACAAATTTGCATGTGTCTGCACAAATTGTAAGAAACCGACTCCGTGAGGATGGGATCAGTGCCCGACCTCCACAGATGGGGGGGTTGTGCTCACAGCCCAACACCGCACAGGACGCTTGGCATTTTCCAGAGAACACAAGGATTGGCAAAAGGATTGTGCTCTTCACGGATGAAAATAGGTCCACACTCAGCACATGTGACAGACCTGACAGAGACTGGAGACGCAGAGGAGAGCGATCTGCTGCCTGCAACATCCTTCAGCATGACCAATTTGGCAGTAATGGTGTGGGGTGGCATTTCTTTTCTTTCTTCTTTATGTGCTCGCCAGAGGTAGCCTGACTGTCATCAGGTACCGAGATGAAATCCTCAGACCCCTTGTGAGACCATATGCTGGTGCAGTTGGCCCTGGGTTCCTTCTAATGCAGGACAATGCTAGACCATGTGGCTGGAGTGTGTCAGCAGTTCCTGCAAGATGAAGGCACTGAAGCTATGGACTGGCCCGCCCGTTCCTCAGACCTGAATCCAATTGATCTGGGATGTGTTATTTGAGTGTTTCCAGAAGGCTCAAATCAGCACAGCTTAGTAACAGCAACAAATTATTGTAAAAGAGTTGAATGAAGTTTGATTTATCTGATTGTTTTGTTTAACCTAATAAACCAGTGTACCTTAAATGTGAAAATAGACCAGGTCATTGATATTGCGCCTAATCTGGTGCACCTTTTTTCTAGTTAGAAAAATACTGTAAATGTTTGCTACTTCACATAACCTTTGTGGCTCTTATCTGCAAGAATTAGAAGTCAGCATACAGAGAGGAGATGGAACAGAAATTGGCTGGTATAAAGTCAATAACCTGCATTTAAACATGGAAAAGTAACAAATACATACTGGCCACTTTAATGAAAGTGAAAGTGATCCATTTTTGCCACTACGCTTGCACACAGCGGAATTTGTCCTCTGCATTTAACCCATCCGTGCAGTAAAACACACATATGCACACACACTGGTGAAGTGAGCACACATGCCCAGAGCAGTGAGCAGCCCTGCACAGCGCCCGGGGAGCAACTAGGAGTTAGGTGCCTTGCCCAAGGGCACTTCAGCCGTGACTTGGCGTTACTGGGAATCGAATCGGGGACCCTCCGGTCGCAAGGCTAGTTCCTTAACCACAAGCCTACGACTGCCCTAAAAAAAGGCTAAATGTCAATGGCTCTTTAATGGAGATTGTTAAGCATTACATTTGTTGGTGTTTACTTAACAGAAAACCACTCGTAGTACATAGGGAGGACACTTAAGAAGTACAATGATGTCTGTCTCCCAGATATTTATACCACTGCCATTGTGACTGACAGCACACATTAAATATTCAGTGCTGCTGGGGTTATATAGCAGCTGTAGGTCCTAGAGAAGTTGTTTATCACTGGGACACATTAATGTTTCTTTCAATCTTAATTTGGAAAATGATACTGATTATTACAGTTTTACAGGTGGAATTTCTGCCCATTTTTGCAACAGGAAATGCTGTTTTGAACCGACAGTTCTCCCAATTATGACGACCTTGCTTGAAAATAAGCCTTCTTTTTCCATAGTTTAATGGCAACCAGCACCTTTATTATTGCATTGCTGCAAGTCTTCCAAATTCTGTATTAAGCAGTCGCCCCATCTTATTTTTAAAATACACTATCTTTCCAAAAGTATTTACTCACCATTCCAAATTATCGGAATCACTTGTTTCAATGACTTCAATGGCCACAGGTTTCTGAATGCTTCCGCATACCAAGACATTTTGGACAATTCCATGGAAACAGTTTGGCGCTGGCACCTTCCTCTTCCAACATGACTGTTCACCAGTGCACAAAGCAAGGTACATAAAGACACGGATGACAGAATCTCGTGTGGATGAACTTGACTGGCTAATCTTAACCTGATGGAACATTTTTGGAATTAATCAGAACAGAAACTGAGAGCCAGGCCTTCTCGTCCAACATCAGTGCGTGACCTTATAAATGCGCTTCTGAAAGAATGATCAAAATTTTCCATAAACACACTCCTAAACCATGAAGACAGCCTTCCCAGAAAAGTTGAAGCTATTCTAGCTGCAAAGAGTGAACCGATTGGATTAAACCTATAGATTAGCTCATATGTGACTCAAGGAAGGTGAGCGAATACTTTCGGAAATATAGCGTACCTTGATCGATGCTCTTATTATACTCAAACTTGATGATTTCACATGAGACTTGTTGCAATGCTAGTTTAATCTACTTTAATCTGTTAAAAAAGTACAAGTAACTTTTTTTAGTTTGTATTGCATTTAATGTCCATCACTACTTTCCTAATATTAATAGGGGACATCCTTGGCTAAACGGATAGGGTAGGTCACTGGGGACTAAAAGATCATTTCGATCCCCACACTAGGCAAGTTATGGCTTAAAGTGCCATTGAGCAAGGCACCCAACCCCTCAATGTGGGCAGCACAAAGCTCCGGAGTGTTCACCCCTGGATGGGTTAAATGCAGAGAAAGAAGTTCCCTACAGAGATCAATAAAAGTAATTTTAAAAATTTTTATTAGTTTAGTTTTCATTTAAGAAATGTTGCATGATTAGATTCCAATTGACCAGATGTGGGACAAAGACTAATTTGTGTGGGATACCAATGCATTAAGATAGTAAAAAATAATAATAAATATATATTTAATTAATATATTTTACATATTCTGCCCCCAGTATAACACTACTGTGCTAGTTGATTAAAATGAAAAAAAAAATAAATAACATCTTATTTAAATATAATATTTTAAACCAGCCATTAGCGAGCACAAGCCAGTGTATTTCTAGTGCCGGTCCCAAGCCCGGGTAAATGGTGAGGGTTGCATCAGGAAGGGCATCCGGTGTAAACATTTGCCACAATTAAAATGCGTGTTATTGAAATGTTCCTTTATACCGGATCGGTCGCGGCCCGGGTTAACAACGACCGCCGCCAGTAATGGTTGAAATCAGGGTATTTGCGGAATTTGAGCTATTGTTTGTCGAAGATAACGAGGAGGGAAGCGTGTGAGGAGACAGAGAGAGAACAGGAGAGTCAAGAGTGTAGGACTTAAGGTAGCAACCCTGAATGTAGGGATGATGACAGGGAAATGTAGATAACTGGCTGACATGATGGAGAGAAGAAAGGTGGATATTTTGTGTCTGCAGGAGACAAAGTAGAAGGGTAGCAAGACTCGAAGCATTGGTGCAGGTTTTAAACTGTTCCATGATGGTGTGGATAGAAAGAGAAATTGAGTTGGGGTGGTCCTAAAGGACCTGCAAAGAGTGTTGTTAAGGTGAAAAGGGTGTTAGATAGGGTGATGAGTTTAAAGTTAGAAATTGAAGGTGTACTAGTAAATGTTGTCAGTGGCTATGCACCACAAATTGGTTATCAGTTGGAGGAGAAAGAGAGATTCTGGAGGGAGCTAGATGAAGTGGTAGAGAGCATTCCCAGAGAGGAGAAAGTTGTGGTTGGTGTAGATTTCAGTGGGTATTTTGGTAAAGGAAACAAAGATGAGGGGGTTATGGGCAAGTTTGGTGTTAAGGATAGGAATATAGAAGGACACATGGTGGTGGATTTGGCAAAGTGGAAATGGCTGTGGTAAACACATATTTCCAGAAGAAAGAGGAGCACCGGGTGACCTACACAGGATATAGTCTACCATGAAAGAGATTGGAGGTCACATGAAAGAGATTGGAGACTGTAAAATAGTGGCAGGGGATAGTATAGCTAAACAACATCAGATGGTGGTTTGCAGGATGACTCTGGTAGGGCAAATGTAGAGAAGAGGACAAAATGGTGGAAGATAAGGAAGGAAGAATGCTGTGAGGAGTTCAGAAGAGTTGAGAAAGAGCTTTTGGGTGGTAGCAAAAAGCTACTTAGTGCGTCATCTGGCTAGATGAAAGACAGCAAGGAAACCTGGTGGTGGAACACAGAAGTGCAGAAGGTTATTCATAAGAAGAGGTTAGCAAAGAAGAAATGGGGGAAGAAAAGTGAAAAGAGTAAGCAGGAGTATAAAGAGATGATTCGTAGTACAAAGAGGGAGGAAGCAAAGGCAAAGCAGAATGCCTATGATGAGTTGTATGAAATCTTAGACAGTAAGGAAGGAGAGAAGGAGTTGTATCACCTTGCGAGACAGAGAGAGAGAGAGTGGGAAAGCATGGGCAACATGTCAGGGTAATCAAGGATAAAAACGGAAATGTACTGACAGGTGGGGAAAGGGTGAGGGAAAGATGGAAAGAGTAATTTGAGATTTTTGAGAGTGAAATGATGCCCGAGGAATAGAGGGTAAGTGTACTTGAACCGATTTATAAGAACTAGGGTGATGTGCAGAGTTGTAGCAGTTACAGGAGTATAAAGATAATAAGTCACACAAAGATTTGGAGAGAGTTATGTAAGCTAGGCTTAGACAAGCTGTAACTATTTCTGAACATCAGTATGGTTTAATGCCAAGAAAGAGCACCACAGATGCAATTTTTGCTTTGACAATGCTGATGGAGAAGTATAGAGAAGGTCAGAAAGAGCTACACTGTGTCTTTGTGGATTTATAGACAGCTTATTATGGGGTGCCGAGGGAGGTACTGTGGTGGTGTATGAGAAATTCCAGAGTGTCTGAAAAGTATGTTAGATTAGTGCGGGACATATATGAGAACAGCATAACAGTAGTGAGATGCAGGAGTGACATAACTTCAAGGTAAAGATGGAACTGCATCAAGGATCGGCTCTGAGCCCCTTCTTGTTTGCTCTGGTGATGGAGAGGCTAACAGATGAGGTTAGACCGGAATCACCTTAGATTATGATGTGTGCAGATGACATCGTTATCTGTAGTGAGAGCAGAGAACAGATAGAAGAGAACTTGGAAAAGAGGGGGTATGCTCTGGAAAGGAGGGGAATGAAAGTCAACATTTGTAAGAAAGAATACATGTGTGTGAATGAGAGGGAGGCAGGTAGAACTGTAAGGCTACGGGGAGAAGTGGTCACAAAGGTGCAGGAATTCAGATACAATCAACTGTCCAATCAGATGGGAAAAGAGGTGAAGAAGAGAGTACAGGCAGAATGGAGTGGATAGAGAAAAGTGTCAGGAGTGATGTGTGACAAAAG
>JAOUQV010340098.1:9200-20916 GCA_028565295.1 Aspidoras spilotus
TGTGGATAGGACAGGGGTGATATGTTCATAGTTTCAGGTTCTAGTAAGGATTCTGGCCGCTGCATTCTGAACTAACTTTTCAGTTAACTTTTCAGTGTTTGTTTATGCACCTGCAACCAGACAACAAGCATTACAATAATCCAACTTAGAGGTAACAAAAGCATGGACAAGTTTTTTCAGCATCATTCAGTGCCAGCATATTTCTGATCTTAAAAATGTTTCTAAGATGAAAGCATGCTATCCTGATGGTATTATCTACATAATCTTCAAAGGAAATAATCAATAATCACACCAAGGTCTTTTACAGCTGTACATGGTGTGATTTAAAGACCATGCAGAAATAATAATAATATTTCTATAATAATATTTATATTATAATAATAATATAATAATAATATAATAATCCTGTCTCTCTTCAGGATTGACTGACACATATAACTGTGTATCATCAGCATAGTAGTGAAAGTTGATATCATGCTTGCGAGAAATATTACCCACAGGTAGGATATATAGAGAAAATAATAACAGGCCTAAGACAGAACCTTGTGGGACACCAAACTTTACCCTACTGTGCATAGTTGCCATTTGCATTGACAAACTGATAATGGTCAGTCAAATAAGATCTAAACCTAAGAATAGCATGATGGATGGTGTCAAAAGCTGCACTTGTCAAGCTATATACGCATGGAAAAATAACCTCATCAGCCAGTAGCAAATCATTCACAACTTTAAGGAGTGCTGTCTCTGTGCTATGATGGGGCCTAAATCCTGACTGACAATTCTCAAAAATCTTATTTTTATTCAGGTATGAACATAACTGCTGTGCTACAACCTTTTTTAGGATCTTGGAGAGGAAGGGGGGGTTAGATATTGCTCTAGAAATTACAGCTGGAAACACTATGCTTTCATGCATGTTTGACAATACATGTCAACTTCTGAATATACAAATTTCTATTTCAGAGCCAGAATAAGCCAAGGCACGTTAAATACCACCAATTGTGTAAATCACTACATAGTTATCATTATCAAAAGCAAAATACAGTTTACTACTCCAGTTCTTAAATTGAAACACCACTGAATTCATTTTGCACATGCGGAAATAAGGAAATGTAAAATTGACACATTTACAATACAGTATGTCCATGATTTGTTTTATAAAAATACACACCATCAATTTAATAATTGGGACAAACATCCAATAGAAACCCTGTACACAGAGTTGTGTAAAAGCATCCTGAATGTGCACTGACACACAACCAACAACTTGTGCAGGGCAGAACTAGAAAAATAGCAGTCCCCTTATGCACCTGGTCCTGAATTACTGTACTGATACACCACTAACGCAGGCACATACACCAATTAAACACAGCAACACACAGCTAACACACACATACACCATTAACACACATTTAGCGACCACTAACATAATAATGACTCAAGAACAGGAAAAACCTGCAAAGTCAACTGGAATAAGCCGAATTGAACACAGACTCATAATTAATTATCTGACTTATTTTGGAACTGAAACTAAACTCCAGAGTAAATGCAGTGTCTACAACAGCTACTGTAAATACCCTTTTGATAGAGTGTGTCTAAAAAATTTCGATAGACTCACTGCTGGATGTGTTTCATGTGGTTTAGGGACTCTACCAAAGTCAATGATAATAGCCTTGGTTGATAAGGATGCATTCAAAGGTGTGTACAATAAAAACCCTCTTTGCGTTTAAACATTACTACTTGAAGTTTCTAGCAGTCTATGTAGATAGACAACAACATCCGGCTAAACCACACCAACCTGAATTCCAATCCGGCTTTGCTATGTGTGAATTCTTCCAGTTAGACTTGCATCTAAAAACCAGGCTTTGTCTATTGATAGACAGGATTTCATACAGGGCTACACTATGTATGCATTTAATATTTCACACGATAAAGAATGCAGGCAACATGTGTCTTTGGTCAAACGGGTAATATCAGCTTGCAGGCCAATTTCAGACAACCCCTTCCACATACTATAAATTTGACTGTGTACGTCTTTTTTACAGTATCATTGAAGTGTCTAACCATAGGTTACAGACAATTACCTTCTGTTATAAGAAAATTACTGACCATGGCTGTCATTATTCCACACAGATCTTCCTGGTGAACACTGGCTCGCTGTGTACATAAGTGAAGACCGGGTTGGTTGTTTTTTTACTCTTTTGAAAAAGATCAATGACTATCAGAATAAGTAATTTTGTAAAACATCAAGCATAACACAACTATATTCTACGAAACAAGTACAAGACTTTACATCAACCACATGTGGTCAGCAGTGTGTGTTTTCTCAACACCACATGGCTAAAGCGTACAGTTATTAAGAGGTGATAACCAAATACAGTTTTAATTTAGTTAAAAATAAAAATATGGTTTCAGCTTTTGTAAAACAATCATATCTATGTATTTCTAAGAAACGGTTGTTTAAATGTGTACAGCAACTTCAAAAACGAGAAATGTTTATTGTATAACTTGTTTCTTTGCAATGTAAAAGCTATTAATTAAAAACAAAAAAGTATTTTCAACTATAACCATTTATATGCAACCTAGGAATAGGATCACCATTTAAGAAAATTCTCCTGATTAATTCCAGAAAGACACATCTTTTAATTTAGACATTTTATTTAAAACGTGCTAAACATTCCCCATGCTTCGTGAAGGTACATTTTTAAGAACATCACTGATTAAGTCATTTTTGTCATCAGTCTGATCAATTAGAATAGTTTCCTTATTAACATTATATATATAGGTTATAATAACAGTGTTAAAGTATTGGTCTCTATATCACCCTGTTTAGAAAAAATTAAATATCTCTGAAAAACAACAGTGTAAGGCTTGGCCTTCACATGGGACTCGAGATCATTTCTGAAGAAGTGGCAGGTTTCTATTTAGTCTGTCTGACATTTTGATCTATTAATGTTTTTTCTAAATCTAATCAACGGGACTGTTTAAAAGCAGATGTGTTCTGAAAAGAAAGTTTACAGGGAGTCTTTGCTTTATAATCAATCAAAAGGTGACCGAATGGTTTACTTTTTGTTTTGAAAATTACTTAACATTTTGAAAACACTCCATGAAAAATTTTGTGTTTCCAGGGTACATATGTCTGACTAATATACAAACCTGATTGTTGTCTCTAAGATTTTTAAATAATAAGAGATAGTTTGTGTTCAAAATAATTGTTCTTCTAGACTTTCCTTTAAAAACCAAATTTTGCATTAGGTAAATAGCGCTAATATTTTTATTGTGTATATACTGTGTAAACACCTTTTCCACCTCTTTCATAAGATCGTAATTAATAATAAATTATTTCTGTTATGTGGTAGAAGCGTGTCATCATTTAGTGATGTTTGTATCCCTTGAACAAAATTAATTCCTTATTTTTAAAATCTTGGCAGTCATAAATATATACAATGTTTTCTATTTTCTTTAAAATCAACTCATCAGAACGCTCAATCAACTGTTTTACAAAAAATGTTTTTCCGGAATTTGAGGCCCACTTATTACACATGAACGGATGCTGTAATCTAAAATCAAAACTATCAACATCTAGCGCATCCCCGTATTTATGACCATCTTTAATAGCCATAAGGAAGTACTGAATAATCAGACAACGTGATGCGTTGACAATAGGCCTTGGCAGAATAGGTAAATCAAAATATCTGATTTTCTCACACTTATTTGCATTGTAATACAATTTATATGCATTAGTTCTTGGTTTGAGTCTTTCCTTAACATTGTAGTTAGACATGAATGTAGCAACACTTAAATCACATCTCTTGCCCATTGTCCCATAACATTCCCACATTACTTCCACATCTAGACCATACACTCGAACAAGTGTCTCCACCTTGGCATCAAACTGTCTTCGCAATTCTTCAGACAACACCTTTGACATTGGATGGACATCGGACTGTAACGACATTGATGGCCATGATGCATAACACCATTAAATTCTAAGACTTTTAGTATACCATCCTTATCATAATAGCCATCTACATAATACACACCAAACTTAATTTTACCATGTGTTAGGGCATGGTGAACATCAACATTTCTTGTATGCTTAATATATTCAAGCCGTTCAAAAGAAGCATTAGAGAACGTCTTGTGTTGATTAATGCACACGTTGTTTTTGTGTCAATGCAAGTGTGTCTTTTGGTACAAAAATGTGTCTTATACACTGCCATACAGCACGACGCTAATGTTGTATAATTAAACAGGTCTAGCTTTGTACACTGAAAGAATTTATCACGATACGTGATACAGACATCACGTAGTAAGACCACATCGTTTCTGCCATAAACATAGAATTCCTTTTTAAGTCAAACACACTATCAAAGACTGTGTTGTACCAAACTCAAACTCTTTTTTGTCTTTATCGTGCATTGTGTTATAGCCATACAAACTCTTTTCAGGGTGTTGACCCACATACTGTAGTTTTTATTTTGATGTAGATTAAATTTGTGTGGAAAATGCCCTTTTTCTAAGCATGTTAAATTTAAGGCTGCTGTTGTTTTAGCCAAGCGTATTGGAATGATTGAGTACAAGTCTATGGAGCGTTGTTTATGTTTCATCAGACATGGAGATCAGTCTGCATCCCAACATATAGTGATTTTTACAGTGATACCTGCTTTAGCAAAACACTCCAGTAGCAGGAAATTGTCAAACCCTGCTGCATTGTGTGCTAGACATGTGAAACTTGATTCCTCACCGTCAAATGTGATTGCGCAGACAAAATTTGCTTCATGTTTTCCGTTTTCAAATTGTGTCTCAAAGTCAAAAAAGATGTAGGAATTGCTGTACAATATTTGACATGTCCGGGGTACGTGACCAAACACATCCTTCTCTGGAGTTTGTGTAACCCTTATAACAAAACACACAAACATATGGTACGCTCATAAACGCTTTAAATTTTTTAATAAAGTAATAATGGCTGTTATGTTGGTACAGAAACACTGTATTGTTATGTAGTTTGTCCTTAGTTTGATACATTTTTAAATTACCCAGACTGTTCTTGCAGAAAACAACTATTTTAACAGTATATTTAAAGTGACTAGTGTCGTTAAACCCAACACTATGGTCGTGTGTGTAGCCAGCATTTGACTGCATCTTTTCAGCTCAAATTTCTTAAACTTTTTTATAATCAGAAACTTGTTGTTTTAATGTGTTTTTAAAGATTATGTCAGGCTTTCGATTTAGAGCAGCTTGTCTGTGTTGTTCAATAGAAATTTTTGTGATCTCCTGAGCCGTCTGATCAGCGTTATAAACACATCATTCTGGTTAGAACAGATACAAAGCCCCACTTGGTTTTGCTGTTCGTGTTCTAGATTAAACCTTCACACACACCAGTGTCTCTTGATTTGCACAATGTGTCATTTAGTCCGACATTCAGTACAAATGCTACTGAGTCATCCTCCTCTTCATAAATCAATTTTGTAAATCATATTGAATATCAAAACTCGTTTACACTCAGCCAATATGTCACAAATAAATAAATAAAAATAAATTCATGAATAAATAACTAATGGCCTTACCTGGTGGTTTGTGGTTGTCTTCCATCCTAAGATGCTTTCTATAGGAATGTTTAGCATCTAAACCTAAAACGTTTTCCTTGTGATACCAACTCTTCCACGGGCTGCTGGTTAAACATGGCTTTAAGGTTGCTGATGAGTCTCTGTCATTGCTGGTAATATTGTCTGATGATTCAACCATCGTAATTGGGGTCCACTTCGAATCCAGACGGCATAAGAAAATTTGCTGCATCAACAAAACGTGTCAGCCTTACTGTAGAAAAACAGTAATTACTATTACGTAATAATGTGCTACACAAACAAAATTATAACATTAACTTACCTGTTACCTAACAGAGACATACCTTAACAAAGTTGTGATAAAACGTCAATATTTTAATAGCACGGATTATTTCAAGTTCAGATGTACCTATACTAGAAAAAAAAATATTAGGCCAGAAAAAAACACTATACCACTGTTTAAAATTTTTACAGCACAAATATAATTAAAGCTCTGTAACTCACTATATGTACCAAGAATGCTGGAGTAATCTGTTGCTTCCAAGACGGTGTCTAAAATGGGATGTTTCTCACGCATTTGTAAGTCAGCTATAAATATACAGGTTCATCTCAATAAATTAGAATATCTTTAAAAAGGTAATTTATTTCAGTATTGTAATACTAAAAGTGAAATTCATGTATTATATAGATTCATTGCAAACAAAATGATCTATTTAAAGTGTTTATTTCTGTTAATGAGGATTTTTGTCTTACAGCTTATAAAAACCCGAAATGCAGTATCTCAGAAAATCTAAAATATTTCACACATAACACCTGTAAAGGCTTACTAAGCATTTAAAATGGTCCTTTAGTGTACACAATCATGGGCAATACTTTGGCAGTCATTGACACAGTCTGCAAGTATGGTGTGCCACAAAAGACCATTGCTCAAGAAGCTGGCTGTTCAGAAAGTGCTGTATCCAAGAATATTAATGGAAAGTCGAGTGGGAGTAAAAAAATAGTAGAAAAAGATGCACAAGCAACCGGGATAACCGCAGCATTGCATAAAGAAAAGGTCGGTAAGGAGTGGACTACTGCTGGGGTCAGTGCTTGAAGAGCCACTACACACAGATGTATCCAGGACATGGGCTTCAACGACCGCGTTCCTCGTATCAAGCCACTTATGCGTCTTACCTGGGCAATGGAGAAAAAACTAGTCTGTTGTTCAGTGGTCCAATGTGTTGTTTTCAGATAAAAGTACATTTTGCATTTCATTTGGAATTTATAGTCTAAGAGCCTGGAGGAAAAGTGGAAAAGCACACAACCCAAGCTGCTTGAGGTCTACTGTGAAGTTTACACAATCAGTGATAGTCTGGGGAGCCATGTCATCTACTGGTGTAGGTCCACTGTGTTATATCAAGGCCAAAGTCATTGCAGCCTTCTGCCGAAATGCTTTTTGGAGATGGAAATTTGATTCAGGACTTGGCACCTGTCCACACTGCCAAAAGTACCAATACCTGATTTATTAACCACAGAATCACTGTGCTTGATTGGCCAGCAAACATGACAGACATAAACCCCATAGAGAATCTATGAGGTATTGTCAAGAAGAAGATGAGAGCCAGCAGACCCAAAAATGCAGACATGAGCTTTCAGAGCTGCTATTAACCTGGGCTTCCATAACACCTTAGCAGGACCACAAGCTGATCGCCTCTATTCCACACCACATTAATGCAGTAATTCATTGAAAAGGAGGCTCGGCCAAGTATTGAGTGCATTTACTGTACATTCTTTTCAATAGGCCAAAATATCTTAATTGAAAATAATTTTTAGTTGGTCTTATATAATATTTAAATTTTCTTAGATAATGATTTTGGGTTTTTATTTGCTGTAAGCCATAATTATCAACATTAACAAAAATAAACAAATGAAATAGATCACTGTGTTTGTAATGAATATATATGATTATTTAATTAATATATGCATTTCACTGTTTGTTTTAAATTACTGAAATAAATCAACTTTTTGATGATATTCTAATATACTGAGATGCACCTATATATATATACAGTTTCTCAAAAACACACCTCTTAACATTAACATATTTGAATACATTGTGTTTGACTGGCCCAAATTGTGTGACATCAGTACAATAAAATCTTGGTGGAGTAAGGGCCTGTGATGATGTGTCTGAACCTGTCCTAGACTGTTAATCAAACTGACCTGTCACTCAGGGTCATAAATCAGGGGCCATAAATTAGGGTCATAAATCACTCGTTTTACACAAACTGTAAGATATATACTACTCATGTTTCATACACACACATACAAACAATGAAGCTCATTGGTTCAACTTGCTGATAAGAACAACATAAGTTTGGTATTATGGTGTGCGATTCTTTGGGGTTGATCTGACAACCAAAGGTGATAGCAATTAGGAAACAGGTGTCCTTACAGGTGTTGACAACTTGTCTGGCCAATAGGGATTGTGGTAGTGTAGTTCTACATCATGGTGGTGGCACACAAGTACATGAAAGAGCAGAAAATTACTTAAAATGTCTTATTAGCACTTTCTATATAATGCCGCTGTCCCCCAAAGTCACTGTTGGGCATGTCAAAATTTTGTTAGTTGTTAGTTAGTTTTCTTTTGACTGCAGGTTAAGAAAATATGGCTGCCCCACTTTGCACAAAAGAAGAGCAGCATTATTTTGTTTCTTTGATGAAATTTGAAAAAAACGTTGCTCAGTGGTTAGATTTTTTACTATATACATATAAAAGCATCACACTGCAGTCAACCTGCAGGCCCCTTCTGATGAAGACATTTAGGCAGCCTAATTACCTTCTTTCATCAACCATCTGCTCATGTAATTTTTTAATTTACTTAATTAGGAGAACAAGCCCCTAGTTAAACTTGTACACATTCTATCCCGGCATATAGAAGAAGGCGAACATTAAACTTAACCGATAGAGGGGAATGTACTGGATGGGCTGCTGATGGATTATTAGAAATCTGGCTTGTGTAACATTATTGAGATAATAAGGCCATGAAACCTATTTTATGTTCATAAGGTACTGTTAAGACAATGCAAGAGTTCTGTGTCCCTGATTTGTATAGCATAGTTTCACCATAATTTCTCTATCGGCTGATGATCCAAAAACCTATTCATGGATTCATGGCCATGACATTGGTAAATAATGGACCCACTTTATGGTTGTAAGTTACTCAGAATATGGCCTCAATATAACAACCCTTAAAAGCCCAAGACAATATAAAATAAACAAATAAAAAAATGTTCCTTACATTGGCTTTGACTATTATTTCATATAATATAAGCATATTATATGATTTTTATATAATACTTTTTGTATTTTATCAAGTTGACTTTATTTTAAGTGTTACTATACGTCCTGAATTGCAAAAAAACAAAATTGTGATTATAATCATGAAATGGTATAAAAGCATTATACACAAAGTCTGTGAGAAGCAACAATTTGCAGAATGTGTAGATAATTGAAATATTTAATTTAGTTTCATTTAGTGATTTGCATATTTGCAGTGAAACACAAAAATACACACACAGGTGAAGTGAGGACACGTGCCCAGAGCAGTGAGCAGCCAGCACAGCGCCCGGGGAGCAACAGGGGCTTAGGTGCCATGCCCAAGGGCACTTCAGCCATGACTTTTCGCTACTGGGAATCGAACCAGGGACCTTCTGGTCGCAAGGCTGGTTCCTTAACCACAAGCCTACAACTGCATGACTGAGAATGAAGAGCGCACCTGTCCTCAATAATTTCTACAATAATTATTACAAAGTTAGCTCCAAAATTTCTCAAATTAAAACAAGAATATTTGGAATTTATTACATATTTTTAAGTGTTTGTGGTATAAAAAATACCTATAAACAAAATTGCCTTAGTATCTATAACAGGATTTTACACCTTTATCCTTGGCAGAACTGTGCAATGTCACAGTTTAGATGTGTTTTTTGCTCTAATTCACCCAGTTCATACAGACATTAGATTGGGGTAAATGAGGTGTGGAAAATGAATGAATATATTAAATATGGCTGAATGTTGAAAGTGCACATCCATCACTAGGAGGTGAATGGAACATCGGATGGTTTAGATATGATTATTGACTTTGTTCTGCACTGTTTGAGATCTTTATTTGCACAGCATACATAGAGCATGCACAGCCTGAACAATACTATCTTCTTCTTTCTTAATCCTTACAGCCTCTCTTGTTCAGTCATTTAAATCCAGACTATTTTGAAAATAACCAGAATCTGATGGTGTTACATCTGGTTCAGTAATGTTGTGTTTCACTCTGTGCTAAATCTTCGACATATAATGAATTTAGGCGACTTACTGTGATGCATCAGTGCAAGAGCAGGCAGGTTTGATAAATGGCCCAGACTAATAGTCTGTCCTATTCCTTCCTAATCTGGTTCACAGTCACATTTAGAAACTATAATTCTAAACACCTGCATACTCTATTATTTTGTCCATAATCATTCATAGTATATACGTACCTTGCAGTTCTGTAGCTAAATTAACTTGGCATAATGCATCTTGTTGAACTTGATCCTAGAGAACTTTTTTATTTATTATTTGTTTGCAATTTTTTCATTCATGTTCAAGCATTGATTACATATGCATTACCTTTTATGACTTTGGGGCAGCCATGGCATAATGCAGATTTCGAATTAAAAGGTTTTTAGTTTGAGCTTCAGTCCACTGAGAAACAGTTGTGGGGCTTGGGCTAAGACTGCCCAGTGCTCCGGGTATTTGTTTTTGAACAATCCAGATGGGTTAAAAGTATCAAATGTATAATTATTATGTCATGCCATGTCATACTCTCTCGTCGTTCTAGATAAAAGGATGCATGTATGAGTCAGCTTTCTTCAAAGCCCCTGTTTTGTGTTGCTTTTAGCAGTCTCCTGGCCTCTAATAATCCATTCCATGTCATGATGTCTTCTGACACAAGTTCTGTTATTAAACATTCTTAAATTCTGTCATGTTGGTTGCTCATCACACGACTGTAGTAACATAGCTTGGATATTATATGGTTTATTAACTGTTCTGGCCATTTGAGTGGCTACATTGTTGTCAGACTCCTTTTATGATACTGAACCATGCTGATGTTTTATTGACTGTCTTGATGGCTGCACATTGATGACTGTAGAGATTTCTGAGCAGTTGGACCAGGTGTGAGGTGAACCCAGCTCAAGCATGGTTAAGCATTGACTATGCAGTACCATGTCGAATGCATTTTGTGAAATTGATTAAACAAAAAAAAAGTGCATGTTGCCTTTCCTTTCCGTCTTTTTGTCCTATATCCATATTTTCTTGGGAAAATCTCTCCTTCGAGCTTAGACTGCATCCGCTTCAATACCACCTACAACATTATCTTGCTAGCATTCATTTGCCTTTTCTGTTATAGTTTTGCTTTATTTTTACCTAGGTGTAATTAGCTCAATTTGTCCCTCAAGCTGATCCAACACCAAGCAGCAACACCTTGATGGTGGTGAGTTCCAGAAGCTCCTGGGGAACCTTAATTGGATGTGCTGGTATTGATTGGACAAAGGAGAAGGATCTTAAAAGTGAGATCCAATTACTGCTTCCTGCCACTGTGCCCTATTAACACACGATCTAAATAGATGTGTAGCTTCTCCAAATTCCAAAGTGGTTATTATAGCACTAATGTTAACTTGTCCTTATATTACTGTATTAATAATAATGGTTAAATTAATAATCAATGAATAGAAACATCCTATCATTATTGCTTATAAATAGAGTAGACTGCAATATAATATTTAGTTTTTTTGTCTCCTCATATCAGTTTGTTTCTTCTTCTTCTTTTGTTGATCTTCTCAACATCTTAAGATCTGCCACTTCAAGCTCTGCTTCCTGTCTCTTAGTCAGTGCCACTGTCTCCAAACCATACAAGGCTGGTCTCACTACCCCCTTATAAACCTTTCCTTTCACATTTGCTGCACATTTTTCACCATTTTGTCACACATCACTCCTGACACTTTTCTCCATCCACTCCAGTCTGCCTGTACTCGCTTCTTCACCTTATTTCCACACTTCCTTTCTGCTTGGACAGTTGATCCTAAGTATCTGAATTCCTGCACCTTTGTAACCACTTCTCCCTGTAGCCTGACAGTTCT
>JAOUQV010340108.1:0-10718 GCA_028565295.1 Aspidoras spilotus
CTACACCATACTAATAAATTATTGTGGTCTAAAACCAGGTGTTTCAGTTTCATTGTCTAACCCCTGTATATCTATACACGAGTCAATTCGAAGTTAAACCCGGGCTAAACCAAAATATAGAAATTTAAAGAAATATAGAAATATACAAAGAGTTTATAAGTTAATAACTATTAAACTAGACAATTGTGATAATACAGCCTGCACAGTTGACCTGAAGATCGGATTATTAAATATTAGGTCTCAAAATTCTAAATCGCTTATTTTAATTGAACGTATTACTGATCAGGTATTAAATGTACTTTGTTTAACTGAAACATAGATCAAATCGGATGATTATATAGTATTAAATGAAACTAGCCCTCCTGGACATAATTACATATCCCAGCCTCGTTTAACTGGTAGAGGTGGAAATGTAGCTTTCATTTATAATAATAATAATAATAATACAGCCATCACACACAAACCTCAGCAAAAACTAAACTAAATTGAGGTTTTGTTTACAAAAATATATCTTGCAAAACCTACAAAAACTACATGAAATGCAGATTTTATCGTCAACCTAGTTACATCTGTAGACAAGGCTCTAATTTTAGGAGATTACAATATACACTTAGACAATCCAGAAGACCCCCTGAGAACTGCATTGGCGTCTATTCTTGGCCCGGTGGGGGTAAACCAGTATGTAATAGGACCTACTTATAAGAACGGCCATACACTTGATTTAATATTAACATTAGGATTAAATATAGACAGTATCGTTACACTTCCACCGTCTGATCTTATTTCAGACCATTATCTTATATCATTTAAAATTACTATGAATTAAAATAGTTGCATTTCACGGCAGTATAGGTTCAAACGCAGATTTACAGCAAGTACTGCAGATAATTTT
Source organism: Aspidoras spilotus (assembly GCA_028565295.1). Lineage (NCBI taxonomy): Eukaryota > Metazoa > Chordata > Actinopteri > Siluriformes > Callichthyidae > Aspidoras > Aspidoras spilotus. The sequence continues at coordinate 893 of JAOUQV010340108.1, forward strand.
GTAAGTAAACTCCCACATGTATCAACTATGATTGTATGACCCACTGATGTTTTTCAGGCAGCTGAGTACCTATATTCAATATTTCGTTGTACTCTGGATAGCATAGCCCCATTTAAAAAAGGATTAATTAAGGTATAATAATTTTACACGGACCCTAAAACAATGCACCAGGAAACTAGAGCGTAAATGGCGTCAGACAAACCTGGTTGTGTTTTGATAGCATGGAAGGAGAGTCTTGTAAACTATAGGAAATCTCGTTGCTAATTGAAGAAAACAACAATAATCCTGGCTTTTTATTTAAGGCCGTAGTAAAACTAACTAGGAAGAATACCACTGCAGAAGCGTTCCCACCATCAGGTTGTAGCGACGACTTTATGAATTTTTTTTTATAGTAAAGTTGAAAATATAAGGCACAAAATAAATACTGAAAATCTTAACCTGAGTAATCCAAATCAACTAGATGTCAATATATTTACCTTATACCAGAGACTATCATACTTTAATCCACTCAAAGAGACAGAGTTAATATCACGAGTTTCATCTTTATAATCTACAACATCTATATTAGATCCCATACCCACAACTTTAATCAAAAATGTATTACCTGAAATAATCCAACCTCTCATCAAAATGATCCCTTTTTTACTCAGTACTGGCCATGTCCCTAAATCATTTACATTAGCAGTTATCCCTAATCTTGACCCCTGCCATCTGTCAAATTATAGACCAATATCTCACTTCCCCTCCCTCTCCAAGATCCTGGAAAAGATTTTAGTGCAGCATTTATGTTCATACATGAATAAAAATAATATCTTTGAAAACTGTAAGTCAGGATTTAGGCCCCCATAATCCTTACTAGAACCCGGAAATATAAGCACATCGTCCCTGTCTTATCCACACTGCACTGGCTACCGGTCAAATTTTGTATTGATTATTAAATACTTTCGCTTGTTTCCAAAGCAATTAATGGTCTCGCGTCAGAATATCTTAGTGAACTTCTAGTTTCTTATGATCCACCATGCCACTTTGATTACATAGTGTAGGCTATTATGATGCTGTTGCCTGGCCAGTCTCACAAGATAAATCAGGTTTGTTGACAGTGGAGTGGCTGGCTGCGTTATGTCCCAGGTCTCCCTCATGTCTGCGTCACCTTCTGGTTCTACCCGGAGTTTCTGCTTGCTCTCTGCACAACTTGTGTTTGAATTCTCTATTAGATCGTTGATTATGTCTAAATTTTATTATTCTTTACCTTTTTCTCTTTTCTGTCCTCTATTTCTCTTCTCCACTATTTTAGATGGGCTACACCGAATACGGCGGAGAAACCAAGAGATGTCAGCGACCCTGTGCCCGCCGGATTCTCTCCAACCGGCCATTCGCTTTATTATTATGTTTAAATGTTAAATATTATTGTTAGTTATGAAATCATGTATATGGTATGTATGTTGTATATATTATTGTTATATTAATGTTATATATAATTGTTAGTTATAGAATTATGTATTAGATGTATACAGATTGCATCACATCACCCAAATGAGGATGGGTTCTTCCTTACTTACTCAGGGAGTTTTTCCTTGCCACCGTTACTCACCTGGGATAAAACGTTTTTTTGTAAAGCTGCTTTGGGACAATGTCCATTGTTAAAAGTGCTTTATAAATAAAATTGAATTTAATTAAATCTCCAATTAACCTAGCGTGCATGTCTTTGTACTGTGGGATTACCCGGATTAAACCCACACGAACACAGGGAGAACATGCAAACTACACACTTGAATTATAGGCATGTCAGCAATGTTAACATATACTTTAAATGCAGAAATTGTAAAAAGGAAACATATAGAACATGTAGTAAAATACAATGTGTATCCTGCAGTATTGTATATTGTTCATTACTGTGTAAAATCTTAATATTTCTTACTTTTCCTTTAGTCATTGTTTTTACATAGCACATACACACATTTCTGTTGCTTTTGACACAATCCCCATTATGTTGACACGATAACTTACTAAACGTGGCTACAACAAAAAAGTGTATAAGCACAAAGCAGAGCTACAGAAAAGAACACACACTTATGCTACAGTCACTGGAAGGCAGTTGTTTCTGTACCGTTAGCTAACTAGCTGCCTGTTTATTTTTTTACCTCTGCTCTGCAGTCAGTCTCTCACAAACTCATGTGTGTTACAGTTGCTTCCATAATGTTGTTTCCAATCCGCGTTAATTCTTCCATACAGGCCTGCAATCAAATCCAGATTTTTTTAATCACGTAAAATGTCTAACAGGGGACTTTAGTTCCAAATAGGCAACATTATTTGCTTCCTCAGTTCTGGTAGAAGCCATGATGTTATCTGTTAACACGTGACCTACGTCATTCTACGTGCGCACTCGCGCCGATACGACACTCATACGGATTTACTAATCCCGATGTTTATTAACGGTCGGTAGAAGCACATTTAATGTATATATTTGGTCTCAGAAGTGGAACTGCATCGTCCCGTCAACAAGGAAACCCCCCAAAAACCGTTCATGTGACTACTTTAAGGGGCGCTGAAAATAAAAAGCGAGCGGGTGGTCACAAGTCATATGACAATTTCTGCAAAATAAAAGTCCTTTGTCTTTCAAAACCTGCAAAACTTAGACCAAGTATGGAATACCATTATCATCATCATCATCAAAATAAAAATAAAAATACTTCTACTTTCTCTTTTTGTTCTTCTTCTTCTTGTTCTTCTTATTATTATTTTTATTCTTATTATTTTTATTATTGATAATAATAATAGTGTGTTATTACAATGTATTTATTAGCAAAGTATTGAATATATATTTTTGGCTAGCACTAGAGGATTAATTTGTATGTACAGTATGTAGTCCCTTAGCAGTCTATGGTTCTTCTGTGCTTGGTTTTACCAGAGTCTTTTCTCAACCTTTAGACTATGTGTGCCGTAGCTAATTATGCATCAGAAATATCTCCCCAAACTTGCTATAAACCACAGACGAAACCCAAATGTTCTTTATTTTGAAAAAAAAAAAAGTTGTCCCTGAATATGAAAAAGGATCCAAAGACAAACATAGAACTTTTGATATGTTTAATATACTTAAGCTGAAATCAAGCAGCTTATTGCTGAGGAACACAGGCATTTTTTTCAAAAATATTTTAATATTCGGTACACATGAATCAACACCTGTCCCATGTGTGAAAAAACAGGTATTTTATTGTAAATTTTGTCTTCTTTTTATGGAATGATTCGGATATTATAATGAACCTAGCATGTTGGCAGCCTCATATATACTTTAATACATATTGCATATTTATTAGACTATTTACTTGTAACATAGATCAACTTGACACAACCTGCGCACATCATCAGGAGCGACACGGTGGCGCAGTGGATAGTGCCGTGGCCTCACATCAAGAGGGGTTCTATCTGGGAATTTCTGTGCAGAGTTTGCATGTTCCTTTTCTGTTCGTGTGGGATTTCTCTGGATGCTCCAGTTTCCTCCCACAGTCCAAAGACATGCACACTAGATAAATTGTAAATGCTAAATTGTCATTAACTTGTGTATTGATATGTGACTTTGCGTATGATATGAGACTTGTGTACGAGTATGACCATGTTCCTCTCATTAGAATAGCCACTGGTGCTGAGGATGATGTTAAACAATAAATAAATAAAATAATAAAAACATTATTATTGATGTTTCTTGGGGTCATGGAATGTTTCGGGTATTTCAAACAACATACACCTTCACCCAGACAATCCAGCTGTGGTTGATTGGGCCCCATCTTATTTCCAAGTAGCGCTACCCCACCCATGGTTGTTCTTATCCACAGCTACCTTGAGGCAACTTCTGTTGCTTCATTGACCTCTTTTATAGCCTTTCGCTTATTGGCCGCAATGATGACCAGGATCCTGCAGAACAACTGGCCAACAAACCTTCTGCATCCCACCTCAATGTTCTTCACTGGACGGTGGCACCTGCAGTTACAAATTCCACTGCTGATGATGATGTTCACTAAGGACTTCATGACTTGGACAGTTCATGGCAACTGATAGTCATGGCTGAAGTGCCCTTGGGCAAGGCACCTAACCCCTAGTTGCTCCCCGGGCACTGTGCTGGCTGCTCACTCCTCCGGGCATGTGTGCTCACTTCACCTGTGTGTGCCTTTGTGTGTTCACATTTACATTTGCAGTATTTAGCAGATGCCTTTGTCCAGAGCGACTTTGCTTTAAAACAATATCAGTAAACACAATATATTCTAAATAAATAGAAAGCCAACAAGAATATCGTAAAGAAACTGTTGTGGAATTGAGCATGTGGAGTTTTTTTTTGGGGGGGGTTGGGGGGATTTGAGTAAGAAAATGGGTTTAGTTGAGGTAGGTGCGGAATAAGTGGGTCTTCAAACAGCGTTTCAAGGTAGCTGCTGATTCTGCCATTTGAACATTAAGAGGAAGTTCATTCCACCATTTAGGAGCCAAAGCAGAGAAGAGTCTAAAAGCATGAGATGGGGGGACTAGTCGAGCAGTGCTAGACGACCGGAGTGCGCGAGGTGCAGTGCGGGGCGTGATAAGTGCTGTAATGTAGGAGGGTACAGGACCATTCTTTGCTTTGTAAGCGACCATCAGTGTTTTAAATCTGCTGGAGCAACTACAAGGAGCAAGTGGAGAGTGCAGAGTAGTGGTGTAGTGTGTGTGAACTTGGATTGAACAATGAATACAATTCTTGCAGCCGAGTTCTGGATCAACTGTAGGGGGCGGATAGCACTCAGAAGTAACCCTGCTAAGAAAGAGTTGCAGTAGTCCTGTCTCGAGATGACCAGGAACTGAACCAGGATCTGTGTAGCAACAGTGGAAAGAAATGGATGAATCCTTATTATTATAGAGAATGAATCAACACATATGAGAGACATTGGCAAGAGACCCCTAGGTTGCATGCCATGGTGGATGGGGTGATTTGTACCTTGTCGTTAGAGAGTACAAGGTCCTGTTGGGGATAAGCGTTTCCTGGAAAGAGTGGCACCTCCGTCTTGTCTGGATTCAACTTTAATCTATGGTGATATGTCAGCGAGACATGCCGAGATCTTGGTGGAGACTTAAGTGTCTGAGGGAGGGAAGGAGAGAATGAATTGAGTGTCATCAGCATAACAGTACTATGAGAAGCCGTGTGAGGATATGACCTCACCGAGATAGTGAGTGTAGAGTGAGATTAAAAGTGGAGGTAATAGCAACTGCATGAAATTCCAATGATGATATGTTCAGATGAGACCATGAGGTGTGTAACACCATTTCTTTGACAGCAAGAAACCTGTGCCACCTCCCCTGCCAGTTTCTTGTGGATTATGAGAAAATGCATAGCCAGATGATAGAGCGCCAACGTAGATGAGTTCTGGAGAGATATCCAGGTTTCTGTCTGTGTCCGGAAATCCATGGAGTGATATGAAGCCAAGGCTGTAATGAAATCAGCCTTGTTTACGGCAGATTGGCATTTCCATAATCCAAATACCACTGTTTATTTAGGCTGAGACAGCAGAGATGGGTAGATAAGGTTGCTGGCAGTACGTCCTCTGGAAGCAGAGAAGCTGGCCCGTGTTCTTTGAGAGATGACAACAGAGATGCGTTGTAAACACATGGTTAAAGGACAGAGTAGTTTTATGCCTTTACACAAACTGCCACAGACACGTAGGGATTCATTTAACTGCACGGATGGGTTAAATGCAGAGGACCAATTTCGCCGCTCACTTTCAATATCACTTTCAATCCCTAGCTGCACAGGTTGCATGGACGTGGTAGTTCATTGTAGATGGCCTGGATAAGGAATTGTATAAGGTTCTACTTTCCACTACTCTGCCTATAATACTTTGCACTCCTCTGCATACTCCCATCTTGTCCAGGCTCCCTACTACCACATTCCAACCATCCCGCTGGCCCACTCCTCCTCTACTCATGCAAAACTTCTTGCTGCAACAGTATTCTCCTGTTCTTCCCCAGTGCCAAGCAAGATGTTGTGCCGGTACCAAGTCCAACTTTCCTATCAGTCACTGTTCCCACCACTGCGTTGAGCCATGTCCACAGACTCTGCTGCCCTCCACTTCCACCTTTGCTTCACCTTGAACCCAGCATGGGAAATTTTCTATATTGCAGTACAGCTTACCTTGAAATGCTAATTCAGGTGGCTGAATAAGGAGCCTAAGCTTGTTGTTATGGACATGCAGGGCAGTGTTGCTTAAGCTCCGAGGTAGACCTGGCCAATTCCATAGAAACCTTCTGACTATCCTGTTAAAAACCTTAATGTTAGTAATTGGAACCTCATAAATAAGGAGTGGCTAGAGAATCCATAGAAGGATACCATGTTGGTAAACCCACCTGGGTAGGCCAACTTTGTAGGTAAACCTGATTTGTCCATTGTGATTAGACAAGATTCCAGTTCAAGGCTGGCTGCACGAGTGGTTGCCGTGTCTTTCACGCTGCAGTCAAAATTTTTCTAAGCTCTTCACTGGCTTCTTAGTGATTGTTGGTATCTGGGTAATGTTACATGTGAAGTGGAACTTGTTATACACCTTTGCTTTCTTGAACACCGGGATCTGGACTTTGCTGGCTTGAAGCACATGCAAGCCAAGGAGATCCATTCATGATCTATCTGCTCCCTGGGATACGTGGTGTTGTCACTCTCAGAACATCCATGAAAGCTGTAATGGTTGACTGTCAGATACTGTCAGAGCTGATGTGGGTGCCTCTGCACCGGGCTGCTGCAGACGTCAACAGCATGTTCATGGTAAGTCCAAATAGAACCACTGGAATACATGCAGTGATGATCTCCATCTCAACCATGTGCCAGTCTGAGGTTATAGACCAAGCAGGCACTCGCAGTAGTCAAGAAAAACACTATATTTCCAAAAGAATTTGCTCACGTGCTTTGACTCGCATATGAGTTAATCCATAGTTCCATAGGATTCAATATGACGTTGGTCCACCCCTTGCAGCTAGAACCGCTTTAACTCTTCTGAGAAGCCTGTTCACAAGGTTTAGGAGTGTGTTCATAGGAATTTTTAACCATTCTTTCAGAACAGCATTTGTGAGATCACACATTGATGTTGGAAGCGAAGGCCTCGCTCTCAGTCTCAGCTCTAATTCATCCCAAAGATGTTCTATCAAGTTAAGGTCAGGCCAGTCAAGTTCATCTGCACCAGACTCTGTCATCCATGTCCTTATGGACGTTGCTTTGTGCACTGATGAACAGTCATGTTGGAAGAGGAAGGGGCCAGCTCCAAACTGTTTCCACTATGTTGGGAGCATGGAATTGTCCAAAAAGTGATTGGAACACCTGATTCCGATAATTTTGATGATCGAGCAAATACTTTTCAAAATATAATGTAGATTTCTAAACTCGTCTGGGATGTGGTGCAGAATAAGGGCTGCAAACAGTTTGTGGGGTATGGGCCTAGGCATTTGTGAGGTCCAACCACAGGACCACCAGGTCCTTCTTGTTCTCCTGAGCTTCCAGGTATGCTCCAGATCGGTGTGCTCCAGACACCTTAGCACCTTCTATCTATCATTCTATCATTTCTCGATCTATCATTTCTGGACTGAGGTGTCAATGTACTAATTCCTCAGAAGGTAGTCAGTCAAGCGCATGGCAACAATGCTGAAGAATATCTTTACCTTAACACTGAGGCACTGACCTTACCCTCCTCATTTGACCTACAGAGCTTCCAGAGCCTTTGGAGTAGTTTCAGGCAGTTCTTGTAAACCCTGTAATGTACCTCATGCGTTCCTGGGGCTGAGCCTGCTCTGGCCTTCTTGATTAGCTCCAGCTGGGCTCCTTCCCATTGAAGTTCTGAGTTAGTGAATGTGGATCAACAGGTGATAGCAGTGACCCATATCTTGCTCTCTGAGGTGTCAGTTGATGTCAGCTTTGGAGCAGGAAAGCTGGCCACTTTGCTGCTTCCCAAGCAGTTGTTTTGTGAACCCAAAGGGATTCAATATGAAGGCAGCCCGCTTCCTGGTTCTCTTTTTTTCCATCTCTAATTAAGAATGTCTTTTTATGATAATAAATGATAGGACAAACAACACTGGTGCATCAGCATTGTGCCGAGCGCACAAGAGTGAAACCCCGTATTGTTGTGGGTATCGCTTTAAAAAAATCATGTAACCAATACAGGAAGTGTATTGTTTGGATGTGCTGTGCCAAATTGTGTTTCTAAGGAAACAAACTGTATCAGCATGCTGCAAATTTTTGCAGTTGTCCCTATTTCCACAAGCCCAAGGATCATCAAAAGAAGCGCCAGGGCTTTCTGGACCCAGTATCTAGGCTGGATGATCACCCTTGTAAATGAGTCAGGGACCTCAGGGGCTGTCCCTAGAAGAGGGGGCTTTGCCAGGGGGGCTAGGCTGGCTTTCTGCCAGAAGGCAGCAGACGAAGTGATTGGCGGCGTATCACTTTGTCTCCCTAGTTAGAGTTCACTCTCTCTCTCTCTCTCTCTCTCTCTCTCTATCTTTTGACTTTTTCCTGTCACTAGGGGTCGCCACAGTGAGTCCCTTGTATTACAATCTGCAATTTCTTTTTTTGTCACACTGTTACCCTTTAGTTCTCTTGTTAGGGATACAGGTACTCCTAAGCCGATTAGCGGTTCTCGGAGGTAAGCTTCGGCTGAGGTATAGAGTCAGGGACAGTTTAGCTCATGGTTACCTTCAAACCCTTTTTGTGTTATTTCCTAATTTTTCTTCCACTATTTTTCTCATTCTCATTTCCTGTTTACGGTCGCCTCGGAGACGATTTATACAGCAAAGTCATTTTTTTTGTATTCTTCTTCCACTCTCTGTAACTTCTGTATTCCCTTAAATAAAATATTAATTTTTCTTTTTTTATAAACTATGGAGCGCTAGGCATTCCAGTTGTGTTTCCTACGGACACGCTACCTGTGCATCATGTAAGTCTTGTTTATCTGCCTCCATTTTTTTTATTTATTAAGAATAAACCTTTTGTTTTTGTTCTTTGAGCCTTACCGGTTATCTGCATTCGTCGAGGCAGATCACCCTATTTTTCTACACTATACTACAGTATACTGCCTGAGTGGCGCTTTTGTTAAGGCTTTCAAGGTTTTCTAAACACAAGCTAAGTTCTAGCCCAGCATTCAACAGGCTTTTCCATTAAACATTCTTTATCTTTCTCTTCCTTTTGCGTGTGCCTTATAACCTGCTTTCTTCTTTTGTTTGAGTAGCGTTGAGATAATATGCCTCTTTTTTTTTGTTCTTATTCTTATTTTTATTTATTTTTAATCTCCTCTTTAGCCATTCGTGTTGTACGTCTTGCAACCGTCCTATTAGCTCACTCGGTTAGCACACGTCCTTTGTCATTTGTGGATTGACATTGACGTAGATTTGAATCTATGCTTAATTGAGGATTGAATCTGAGCTTTATCTTTTCTAATTTAGGTTCTTTGGTTAATTTTATTTCTATTTTTGCAAAAGCCAACACGATTGGGCCTCCCTGTCTGTACTCTAACAGAAACATATTCTAATAAGAATCATCAGATTCCGTGACCAACATGCCATGTCACTTAACTAGGTATAAAATAATGTGTTAATAATAAAAATAAAGGAACATTAAGGATCTGAACCGATTTGGTTACAAATGTATTAAATGCAGTTATATTATGTCACATAGTCTGGTAAGGGCTGTAAGATTCTGTGAACAACATGCAATGTCACTTTAATTTCAAATCAAAATCAAATCAAATCAAATTTTATTCCTTACATACACAGTAATACACAGTATAACCTGTAGTGAAATGCTTTTTTGACAGTCTGTCCACGTCAAAGCTATTAATAA
>JAOUQV010340140.1:0-10716 GCA_028565295.1 Aspidoras spilotus
TGATTTATTATTGTGATTTATTATTGTGATTGATTAATGTGATTTATTATTGTGATTTATTATTGTGATTGATTAATGTGATTTATTATTGTGATTGATTTATTATTGTGATTGATTTATTATTGTGATTGATTAATGTGATTTATTATTGTGATTGATTAATGTGATTGATTATTGTGATTGATTAATGTGATTTATCATTGTGATTTATTATTGTGATTAATTTATTATTGTGATTAATTTATCATTGTGATTTATCATTGTGATTTATCATTGTGATTGATTATTGTGATTGATTAATGTGATTTATTATTGTGATTTATTATTGTGATTTATTTGTTCTGATTGTTTTTTTATTTTTATTTGATTGTGATTACTATATTGATCACCGTAGGGGAATGATATTCTGCATTTAATTCATCCTGTGAACACCTGGAGCAGTGTGCTGCCCCCATTGCACTTTGCAACATGCAAACTTCGCACAGAAATTTCCCAAAATGTCCCATCCGGGAATCAAACCCGGGGCCTTCTTGCTGCAAGTCGACAGCACTACCCACTGTGCCACCGTGCCACACACAGTCCTGGAATGTGGGTAAAATGTTGGCACAGTAAGCTGGAGCAGTAGGATAGAATGCAGGGCAACATGAGTTAGCACTAGGGTAAGTGTGGGTCAGTAGGGTAGGGAGGGGCAGGAAGGAAATAAGGAAAGGTGGGGCAGAGTAAAGTTGGGGGTAGGTAAAAATATGGGGCAATAGCACACAGTGGGGACACGGCAGAGCATGGTTCAAGATGGGATAAATAAAAATAAAGAACAGAATACATGTGTAGACTCATTCATTCATTACCTTTGGCTTAATCCACACACGGTGCCCACCTGGCGACACTGGACGCAAGGGCATGAACAACCCTAGACAGGGTGCCAATCTATCGTAGAACACACACACACACCCAAACACAGTCGCACACATTCACACAATAAAAGCGGTTTTATTTTACACCATCAGTACACTAACATGCATGTCTTTGCAATGCGGGAGGAAACCGGAGGGCATGTGTAGACTTTTGTGGGAAAATGTGAAATGACTGGCAGCTCGCTGTGATTTTAACAAACACCAGCTGCAGATTTGTTTGGTTGCCAAGGCAATGCCATCAAACAGAAAACACATGGCTGGAATCTGCGGGTGGAGAATGAATTTCTAGCTTTTACTTTTAAAATGTTTCAGGAATTTGTTTTAATGTCTTTAAAGTTTCACATCACAGACAAAAACATCACAGAACAGACGACTGATAGGTTTTTTACCCCAGAAGTGATCCCCCGGGTGGGACAACTTAGGTGATTTCTTGGTGGAGCTTGCATGTTCACATGGGTTTCCTTCGGGTGCTACGGTTTCCTCCTACAGTCCAAAAAGTGTGTGTATGCCCCAAGATGTTCTTGCCTTCATGCTCAGAGTTTCCGGGTGGGCACTGTCTTCCCCGTGACCCTAAAACTAGGATTGAGCGGGTATAGAAAATGAATGAATAAAAAAATGAAAACCGGAAAAAACGGATCACACGTGACCTGCAAGGGGTTCCTAATCCAGTGATCGTTCGGTGTACACGTTTTTTTTTATTTTAATTGTACATTTAAAACAATATTTCACTGCAAACATTTACTGAACATTCCCACGCGTTTATCATGGATTATACGTTATTTATTACATGGTGTATGAATTAAATGACGTCACAGCGGTAAATAACAGGTAAAGGTGTAACTCAAGTGGAGCACGTGACATCACGTAAAGGATTTATATCGTTTTCAATAAATTAAGTCCATAATTATAGTTAACACTTTTAATAGTGACGTAATTAGGTTTCAGCTGGAACCCCGGAAGTTGCTGAGACACACTAAACACACACTGTACACCTGGCGCCCCCTGTGCTGACGGACGGTAATGACACTCGGTCCCGAGCGCGCGCGGAGTTTCAGTGGAGGTTTTTATTCTCGGAGGCGAGAAGCGGTTCATTATAAACACTTTGAACTTTATGACGTAAGTAAAGGATACCGAGGACTTTCCCCGCTGTTCCCTCGCGCCCGGTCGTTTCTCTTCCTATGTTGTTTCCGGTGTTTGCGCGGATTTCTGCGTCCTCTACATGGGTGGCGTGTCCTCGGCGCTCGCTCGGCGCAAAGTGGCCGCGGTGCAGAAGGAGGAGGCGGACACCGAGCAGCCCCGAGCCCTGAACACACACACAGAGGGGCAGAAAAGCAGCAGTGTGGCAACAATCAACACCCGGATAGAACAAGGCAAGTCAACACTAATGGGCTTTACCCAACTTACCCGCAGAGAGAGATAGAGATGGAGGGATGGAGATGGAGGGATGGAGATGGAGATGGAGGGATAGAGATGGAGATGGAGGGATAGAGATAGAGATGGAGATGGAGGGATAGAGAGAGAGGGATAGAGATAGAGATGGAGGGATGGAGATGGAGGGATAGAGAGAGAGATGGAGGGATGGAGATGGAGGGATAGAGAGAGAGGAATAGAGATAGAGAGAGAGGGATAGAGATAGAGATGGAGGGATGGAGATGGAGGGATAGAGAGAGAGGAATAGAGATAGAGATGGAGGGATGGAGATGGAGATGGAGATGGAGGGATAGAGAGAGAGGGAGGGAGGTGTTAAATGAGGAAAAGTGAGTGGAATTTATGGAAGGTGGATAAAACGGGGCACTGGGGGTATTATATTAGATTGGGGTAACTTTTAAAAGGGGCGGCACGGTGGCGCAGCGCATAGTTCTGTGGCCTCACAGCACAAAGATCCATCATAGGGCACACACATATATTCACATACTGAGGGCCACTTAAGAGACACTTATTAACTCTTTGTAAACCTTGCTGTTAATCCCACCCGGGGGTTTGATCATGTGTCCTTCTTTCTGTGGGGCAGTGTTACTTTCCTTGGTTGTAACCAGTGTTTGAGTCTTTCTTTCATCATCATCATCATCAACATCATCATCATCAACATGCAAACTCCAAATGTATAAAGTATATATACAGGATATATGTTTGCGGCGCGGTGGCGCAGTGGATAGCACTGAGGCCTCACAATAAGAAGATCCCCGCGTTTGCGTGGGTTTTCTCAGAGTACTCTGGTTTCCTCCCGCATACTAAAGACATGCATGATAGGTTAATTGGAGAAGCTAAATTGTCCGGTCCGAAGCCCAATGGGGTGGAGGTTGCGTCAGGAAGGGCATCCGGCGTAAAACATTTGCCAGATCATAATGCGAGGGACTCGCTGTGGCGACCCCTGGTGGCAGGGAAAGGTAGTGTGTGTATATACAGTATATATGTTTATGTAGATGATTATCACATCGATATATATTGATTTGTCCTGGACAAGACGGCAGCATAAAACATACAACCAATCAGAACACAATACACACGACACACACACACACACACACGTCACATGTTTAAGGGGGTGGGGGGTTTACAGAAGCCCTGTAGAGATCTATTTTCTCTGTCCTTTGAAATTGATTTAAAATCTCCTCGGGCAACAAGAGATGATAACTTTAACCCCTTCTGTATCTTATTCCAGGTGGCAGGGGCAGAACTTCTTACCCAGTTCAGTTCTGACCTTTGGGACCTGCTTTAAAATGATGTCCTGAGAGCGCAGGCCAAAATGGCGGAAGGTTCTAGACAGACGTGAGCATCACTATGTAGGAAGAATGCATTTATAGATAAACCCCGAGCAGTGAGACAGTCTGAGGTCAGTCGAAGACGCGTTGATGTGTTTGATACCTACAGTTTGTCCTGAAACGCAGGGACAATGATATACAGCGTCCAGTTTTATCAGTTTGTCAATATGAGTTTTAAAGGACAAATAACTGGGCGCAGCCAGGGCTAAATGGACAGGGTGAGAGCTGGGGACCAAGTGATCGCCGGTTCAATCCCCACTCTAGGCAAGTCATGGGGATACACAACAATTAGCAGCAGGAAAGTTTCCACCTCGTATAAAACTATACATTATTTTTACAGTTAGAATTAGATACGGAGCGTTTCCTGCTCTTTATCATCATTAACACTTTATTAATGAACAATGATTAATAATTAATGATGAGTCATGAACTAACAGAGGTATCGGAAGTGAAGTATTGTTTCGGTACAGAACATTTTCCACTGATACACATCTGTAGACGTAACACATCCAGAGCAGCGCAGGAATTACTCGGGAGACGACGGCAGAAGTTTACCCAGAGTGCGGATAATTCTTGACTCGCCCTCGTAGCCATGTCACATGTCACAGCAACCGTTATTGTCCAGAACAGACTAATATTTACCCCGGTGTTGTTTGTTGCCTTTGGAGTACGAACGATAATCATGAAATCTTGTTTATTTAATCTCAAGCCTGGCGCAGGCACAGGGTCGAGTGGGCAGAACAAAGGCGGTGGAATTCATTACCAGGCCAAGTGGGAGCCGCGCATCGGGCGGTGATTTGCTGGACGACTCCAGCGGGGGCAATTAAAGATTTTTGTCTCCTGGCCAAAGTGGTGTGCAATTAACAGCAATGTTGATTAGCAGGGGTGTTACCAGGGCAATTTGTGCTACCCTCCAACAAACGCCAGCCCCCAAATCTCCACCAGAGTCTCGTCTCTGTCGAAGTGAAAGTTTTTAAAGAGATCGCTATAAACAGGAAGCTGCGAGATTTTAAAAATAACAGGATTTATCTATAAAATTAGAAACTTGTTTTTGTTTTAGTTTTAAATCACCTGACTCCCGTATTATTATGGGATGTGGGATGTATAAGCACCCAATCTGTTCCCTAATCTCAGTCTAGCCTGGGCGTGTCTGTTTCATTCGTTTGTTTACTATACCCGCTTGATCAGGATCACAGGGAAGCTGATGCCTATCCTGAACACAGGGGGCAAGTCCGTGAACACGTGGCACTAAAAGAATGTTTATTGTAGCAGTTCCAGCAATAACGTGTGTCTTCAGATTCAAACTCCGGCAGAATAAAGGAACTGGAACATGTGACAGTGTGGAAATGTGATTGTTCGGGGTTTGGGATTGTTATTATTAGAGTTTTGATCGTTGCTTGGTACCAGTGCCAGTATGGTACAGAACCAGCGCCAGTATGGTACAGAACCAGAGTAAAGAGGTGAGGGCTCCTGGGTTTTAAGAACGATGCCGCCGTTGCCTTTCTATCATCTTGAACCTGTCTGTCTTAATGTTTACATTAAAAACCCCGAGAACTTGGAATCACAAGAGCGACCGATAGAAACTCGCCGATCCTTTACCGAAACACTTCTCCACTGGCTGATTAAGGGCAGACGTTACTCCTGATCGCAGCCACTAAATGTTCTGGGAGTGCAGAGGTCCGGTCATTCCCGAACCGCTCCCTCCTCACTCATAGTCCACTACAGAGTGACACTCCATATGAAGCTTGTGGATACAGACTTGCTCTTGTCCTACCTGACTGTTCGGAGATGTTCGGAGATGTACTGAGATGTGCGGAGATGTGCGGAGATGTTCGGAGATGTTCTGAGATGTTCTGAGATGTTCTGAGATGTTCGGAGATGTTCTGAGAACCGGCGCTAATGTGATACCTTTAGATCACAAAGTTATGAACATGGAAAGTTTCCTCCAGCGACCCTGTAAAGCGCTAGATTGCATCAGATGACCCTGATTGAATGACAGAAGAGGACCTCGATCGCGCCAGCGACGGCTACATCAGGACAATTAGCATGTTCCGGTCCGATGGGTCTTTCTCAGTAGAATCATATCCAAAATGTGTTCCCCGTGATGATGGTGATGTTTCTCAGTGGTCAAGTGCTGGTTCCGGTGATGTCTCTCGTCGCCGGTGTGTGTGTGTTCCCCGTGATAATGGTGATGTTTCTCAGTGGTCAAGTGCTGGTTCCGGTGTCCACTCAGAGCAGATCACTTCATTCTAGCAGTATCTTTATAAAACAAGGCTATGCTAGCACACTGGATTAGGAACACCCGGCTAATAATGGGTTGGTCCATATTTTTGATTAATCACAGCACACAGGCTTCGAGGAACAGACTCTTCCATACGCAAGTTGACCCATGTCAAATATAATACGGCTTATAAAAACCGAGACAGTTATCTATTTGTTTTATGGACGTCTCTGTCCAGGAAATGTCCCTCTGTGTGTTTACAGCATGGTTTATTACAGTTGTCTGACACTGGGTCATTATTCATTCAGCTGGCGTTGTTTATCCGGAGTGAGACAGAATCCCGTCCACTCACTGAGCTGAGACAGTGACGGTGTCTTTCTGGTGGTCCTCGGATTTAAATTTACAACCTGCCAGGAAACAAGATGGAGTTAATAATCCATAACAACGTGACATCATCTCTGTAAATAAATAACAGGGAATCAGAGCAATGATGAGGGGCCGCTAGGGGGCGATCAAACCTGAGCTCGTGCCCAAAGATGAGAACTTGAGGTTTTTCAGTAACACATGACCACAAGAGGGCACCGATTAACCATCTTAATTTTTTTGATCCAATACAACACACACACACACACACACACACACAGTAGCATTGTAGCAGCAGTGAGGTTCACATAACCCTCCTCTTCATCACTCTGAGTCTGTGGCAATCACAAGCCGCATTACCCTCTGGTACTGACCAGTTTGGAGATGTAATCCCATATTCCTGAAGATGCCCGTCTTATTTTCTCGGAATGATTTATAAAATTGGGTTGGCACGGCGAATATTGCTGTCCCCTGGCAGCAAAGCGTTCTGGGTAGAGTTTGCATGTTCTCCCAGTGCTCCGGTTTCCTCCCGTATTCCAAAGACATTAAATGCATTAAATCAATTGGTGTCTCTATAACGGCCCCTAGTGTGTGAATGTGTGTGCGTGTCCTACCATGGAGTGCCACCCTGTCTATGTTTGTTCCTGCTAAGTTGCCGGGTGGGCACCGGCTGGTACCATCTGTTTGTTTTCCTTGACTTAATAATACCAAGTGCTATTACGTAGCGTGTTGTACTTGCATTTCCTTTTCGTACCCGGTGCAGAGGAAACAGAGGAACCGCCGGGAGCGTTGATGTTTCTACTCTCATCTACATATAAGGTCAAATATAAATATTGTGTGAACAGACAATAATGAATATGACATTTGGAGTGTTTATT
Organism: Aspidoras spilotus; assembly: GCA_028565295.1. Classification (NCBI taxonomy): domain Eukaryota; kingdom Metazoa; phylum Chordata; class Actinopteri; order Siluriformes; family Callichthyidae; genus Aspidoras; species Aspidoras spilotus. The sequence goes on from JAOUQV010340140.1 coordinate 7,136, forward strand.
TAATCATGCTCAGTATACCAGGGCACCGGGTACAGGGTACGGGTACTGGTCTGGGTGAACAATACTGGTTTATGGTTAAAATAATGATTTGATGAAAACTAAACACACAAACACGTGCACAGCTGGAAATAATCTTCCTGTGATGCTCCACATTTATCCCATCTTCCCATTTTCTACCCAGTATTCCCAGTATAGACTTTAGAGGAATCATGGCTGGAAATGTTTGGGCGATGGGAATGTCTGATTATAGTTTACTGATGCCAACCTGGGAATAAGTTTAACATTAGATGATGTAATCCTGCTATTAATAATCAGAGGAGGTCTAATGATGAAGGCGTTATGTAGATGAGCACAGAGATGCCAATATGCGACGTTTGGGACATGGCACAATTTTACACTTTGACCTTTGCGCAAGTCCCGCCCTAATCTTTTACCACAAAGGAAGCTCTATATATATATATTTTTAACCTCTGACATGACGGTCGTTCGGTCAGGGGGCATGCAGGCGCCCAGCTGAACTTACCCGTACACAGTCAATTGCAAAGGCGTCCAAACTACGGCCCAGGGCCCAAATGTGGCTTTGGCCCAACAATTCCACTGAGCTACCATTAATTCACTGAAACGTCCTGGGATTGGGGGGTAGACGTAAGGTTTCCGCTGGACACTTTACAAAACGAGGGACCGTTAGTATAGAATTCTAAACAGTTTGAAATTTGAGACAGATTCACCAGGTGACTCCTAAAGTGTAGCAACAGCGTTTGACGTGGCAGTGACGCATGACGAGTGCAGAAACGTGTCACCGAGAGACTCTTCTGGTAACAGTGACACCATATAATATGAGCTTCTCAATTATGCTCCTATTTTTATTCCTCAGGACGTGAGATATTACCTGCTTAATGTGTCATATATTATTCACAACCTACATGACATGTGATAGATGGCAATCTGGAGCGCCGCTGAAGATCCCGTATCAGAGCGGATGTCATCACTCAGGGGTTATCCGGCATTATGTGGTATATATATATAGACAATTACATTCTAGAAGAATTCATCTGCTGTTCATCTCCAGACCCCGGGGGGGCAGGGGGGGGGGGACAGAGAGGTATTAATGGTAATTTATATTCCTGTATGTTTGTACTAGAGCTGTTTAAATATAGTCATTATATTATAATAATTATTGTATGTTTGAACTTTAAGGTGATTTTTATTTAATATTTATTTAATCAACGATGATCAATAGCTCTGTGTCCTGTTCTAAAGTAGCTTCATGGATCTAATATTTAAAATTAATCAGGATCTAATATTTAAAATTAATCAGGATCTAATATTAAAATTGATCAGGATCCAATATTTAAAATTAATCAGGATCTAATATTTAAAATTAATAAGGATCTAATATTAAAATTGATCAGGATCTAATATTTAAATTAATCAGGATCTAATATTAAAATTGATCAGGATCTAATATTAAAATTGATCAGGATCTAATATTAAAATTAATCAGGATCTAATATTTTAAATTAATCAGGATCTAATATTTAAAATTGATCAGGATCTAATATTAAAATTGATCAGGATCTAATCTATGTTTTATTATGAGATCACTATAAACGTTACTATTATTTTGATTACTTTATTGATCCCCGCAGGGAAATTGTTCTCTGCATTTAACCCATGCAGGGGTGAACACCCGGAGCAGTGTGCTGCCCTTATTGAGGCACACGGGCAGCAGTTGGGGTTTGGGTGCCTCGCTCAACAGCACTTCAGCCGTGACTTGCCTAGAGTGGGGATTGTACCGGCGATCTTCTGGTTCCTAGCTCTCTACTCTATCTATTTAGCCACAGCTGACCCCAATAATACCCCAATAATACCCCAATAATACCCCAATAATACCCCAATAATATTACTAAATCTTTATCTGGACATTTTTAAAATCATTTCTTTCTTTTATTGCTGAGTTTTTATACAAATATAGAACTAATATCTGAATTTTTATTTGGTAAGAATTAATTTTTTTTGCACCTGAATGACATTTTTTGGACCTGGACCTGGACCTGGACCTGGACCTGGACCTGGACCTGGACCTGGACCTGGATCTGGACTTAGATCTGGATCTGGACCTGGATCTGGATCTGGACCTGGACCTGGAGCTGGATCAGGATCTGGATCTGGACCTGGACCTGGATCTGGACCTGGATCTGGATCTGGAGCTGGACCTGGATCTGGACCTGGATCTGGAGCTGGAGCTGGACCTGGACCTGGAGCTGGAGATTTAATAGAGGACATTTAAAACAGTGAGATAAAAGTCAACACAGTTGAATAAAAAGAGCTTGGACAGTTGATGTTAAGCATAACTAAGCAGACTGGCTGTCAGTGGGATGCCAGGGACACTTCTTTAGCACTCTCGTGCACTTCAGCACGCACTCACACACACGCACACACACACGCACACTCACACACACACACACACACACACACACACACTTTGTCTTCTTCTTCATCAAATGGCCTTTTTTAGAGCCGCACAGTGCTTCAAAGTGTAACCCTCATTCCTGGTTTTTGCAGTGTGTGTGTGTGTGTGTGTGTGTGTGTGCGTGTGCGTGTGTGTGTGAACTTAGAGTAAAAACAGATACACTGTCAATTTTTTATCCTTTTTTTCTGAATCATATTTAATTGTTGAAATAAAAGACAATTTTGACCTCTGTGGACATTTGTCTAGCTGGATCATGAGACAAGTTGAATGTTCTTATTAACTAGTTGTCTTAACTAGTTGTCGGGGACCAGGGAAGTTCATGTTCATTAAAATAGGATCATTCTGGATGTTCTTACGTACATATGGTCAGTGAAGGTTTTCAACTGGTTACAGTTTCACGATTGGTCGAACTGACCCGGAATGTCTGCAGGAAGGGGTGGGACTTACGGGTGGAAGTTAAAGGGAGTGACCATGGAAAAAATAACAACAGTGAGTTGTGCTTTTGCCTCGCAGCAAGAAGGACCCGGGTTGGATCCCCAGGTTGAGCGAATCAGAGATGGTACTGAGACATTTCTTAGTGAAAGTTGCATGTTCTCCCTGTGTTGGCACGGGTTTACTCCAGGTGTTGCGGTCTCCTCCTATCGTCCAAAGACATGTATAGTAGGTGAATTGGAGACGCCGAATTGCCCATGACGTGTGTACTGTATGTAATCACGTGTATGAATGTAATCTTGTTCACGTGATGTTCAAAATGGCCTATTGGTGTCTGTGCCCATGTGTTTTCTATGCCCTATTGGTTTCTGTGCCCTATTGGTTTCTGTGCACGTGTTTTCTATGCCCTATTGGTTTCTGTGCCCATGTGTTTTCTATGCCCTATTGGTTTCTGTGCCCTATTGGTGTCTGTGCCCTATTGGTTTCAGTGCCATGTAGGATGCCCCGCGCTACATACATTTATAATGATGTAATGCAAGAAAACTTGAAAATGTCTCTCTCATCACTACTGATTACACAGAATATGGACAGAGGACAGTGCTGTGGCTTCACAGCAAGAAGATCCTGGGTTCAAGTCCCAGGTTTGATGATTCAGGAAATTTCTGTGTGGAGTTTG
>JAOUQV010340150.1:0-10715 GCA_028565295.1 Aspidoras spilotus
CACACTCTGCTCTTACTGGTGCAATGTGCAATTAATGAAGATTGGCAACCAGGCTTGTCCAATTTAGCCATGAAACCTCCCACACTAAAATTACAGGTGTTTCAATTTTATTGTCTAACCCCTGTATATGTATCTGTATGTATCAATATAAATGGCCCACCCTATAAATGGCAAATATTGGGCAGGCTCAGAATGTTTTTCTAACAAAAAATAATGCAACAACAGTCATCTTCTATTTAACAATGATTCACAAAAGTCGTAGGAATAATGTGATTTTTTATTAGATTTAAATATCAAGCATAATTTAATAACATAAGATTTGGTACCATAAATACACTAGAGGTAAAGCAATAAACTTTATGTATATAAAACCTACTTCTCTTTTTGCTGAGTTACACATTGAATGATGATCCTGACCTCACCTCCTACACTCGCCTGATCCTTATTGATGGTCAACTTCCTGTGGAAACTCACATCACACAGAATGACCGATTCCTGCTGGGGCCATCCTACATATTTATTTACAGACTGATTTATAACTCAAATGAGAATAGAATTTACTTCTTAGCCAGGTTCCTCTCAGTGTTTCTTCCTATTTTCAAGTTTGTTTGTTGCCACTTTTATCATCCAGCCTGCTCATTTGGGAAAACAAGTAACTTATAGAAACTGCAAGATTATAAACTTCTTATTCAAAGCTGCTTAGTGAAAATGTTCCATTGAAAAAAGTGCAATAGAAATGAAATTTAATGAAATTGTACTTCTACAGAGTTACCTGCAATTCACAATAAAATCTACACGAACTTGTGTCTTGAACTGACACCAAGGAACATAACATGCTGATCATTTAAGAAAAAATTAAACTAATGGAGAACACTGAAAAAATGAGATCATGGAAAAAGGCAGATGTAATGTCAAATGGATATATTTGAGAAGCATAGTATCAAATGATGTAAATTGTGCCTGTGAAGTAAAGGCTAAAATGGCAATGGGCAGGGGGGCAGATGGTCAAATTTACAAAGATATGGAAAAACAAGTCAATTACCAACATTACCAAGTTACAACTGATAAAATGTTTGGTCTAGTCAATAGCCAGTGGAAAGATTCGGGATTTTGAAAACAAGTGCATGTAGAAGTTATAAAATATATCATGGACAAAGATGATGACCACTGTGCACTCAAAATGAGTTACCACATCAAATACCACAAGCTACATCACTACGGTCATGTGTTGGGTCTCCCACATTACAACATTGAAGTCCTTATGACAGGATGTGTTAAGGGAGACGGAAGTGGAAAACCGAGAATATTCTGGATGGCGCAACATGGACTGGACTATTAGGGACCAGATTTCTACAAGCAACACGAAACTGAGGGCATTGGAGAAATCTGACTTATTCATGCACCCAAAAAACATGAAGCACTGATGGCATATGACATGATATGAGTGAAACGACCATTCGTATATTTGTGTATATGTAGCCCTCAACAAAAAACTGGACACCCCCTTCTCATTACATAAATGTAAAATTGTACATTCGTTTTAACCATAATTTATCACAAACTAAATCAGGCTGTTCTTCTCACACATTTAGCACTTAGGAGTACATGTTATGGGATTAATACTGCTGGTCTGATGCACTCTGGTACAAAATTATGAACACACACAGCGCATTAGAGATATTTTTCTAAGGAAATCAAATACAATAAAATACAATAAAATCTCAGCATATTTATTTTATAAAATGTCTTAATAACAACCTGCTAATTGGCCATGATGCATTATATATCTTCTATGCGCTAAAATATTTCTCTTTTACTAATTAGATCAGACTGGCGAGCAAGAGTTTCTCTCCAGTATATTATGTGTGGGAGAGAATGTGTCAGCGTCAAGGTCTGCTCACTTGTTTTTATTCACATTGTAGAGCCACTCTAGCCATTTCTTTTGCTCTATTTTATCCAAAAGTCTTCGCTGACAGAAATAATTGTAATAAGTGACCGTCTAGCTGCCTGTGCGTAAATAAATTATTGTACTCTTTTTGTAGACTTTCATCAATAGTCTTTGGGGCTGGTTATAGAAGATGTGCAAACTACAGCACAAATGGTGACAGCAAGGAAACCCTCAGCCATATGAGTACCTTTTTACAAGTGCATCCCAGCTTATATGGTCACATTAGCACATCTTATGATGCAGTAGTTCACACTGTGGCATCATTAAAAGGTTTTCCCCTGATACCAACACATAAGCAAGCAAAATGTCAACTCCCTATCAACACACTTGCATCAGATCTACCTTTTCCCGTCCTCTGTGCGTGTTATATAATCTTCCTCTTACTTTAGTGTTAGTCAAGCCCACATCCTACAGACACACACACAGATCTTTCCTTCGGCCATATACTCAGCTCATTAAAACATAAAGACCCCAGTGCTGCAAACCACAAGTCTAAACCCAATTATTTCCTCAATATGGCTATATTATGGGAGTGGCTTTCTGCTCTAATGATTTAGCAATGGAGCTATATCAGGTTACACTGCCTGGCCCCTGTCAGTATTTCCTGCAAGATGTTTGGGGTTGAAATTGGCAATCATTTTACAGATCGCATCATATAATGCACAGAAAGCACTTTTTTGTTTAGATGCTGCACTAATAATCAGTTAAAATATTTGCGAAGATGCGGTAGGAATGCATGCGAATCATCTAAAAAGAAAGTGCCTGAGATTAATGTTTTGCTTTATATCTGAACCAGTCATGTGCATGTACTAGGGGCAGTCGTAGGCTTGTGGTTAAGGAACCAGCCTTGCGACCAGAAGGTCCCGGGTTTGATTCCAAGTAGCAACAAGTCATGGCTGAAGTGCCCTTGGGCAAGGCACCTAACCCCCAGTTGCTCCCCGGGCACTGTGATGGCTGCTCACTGCTCTGGGCACGTGTGCTCACTTCACCAGTGTGTGTATTTGTGTGTTTTACTGCACGGATGGGTTAAATGTAGAGGACCAATTCCATTGTGTGCGAACACAGTGGCAAAAATGTATCACTTTCACTAAATTGTGACATTTTTAGGTTTGTAAGTAACATCATTATTAAAAAGGCAACACTGTTTTTTAAACTTACTGTGATCACTGGTTGAGTTCTTACATCATGGTTTAGTTTGAAATACCTATGTATTTGTCTTTCTAATTTTTTTGAGTTTTGTTTATTATTACAGTATCTCTAGCGAAAATGGTGATTAAACCCAATGAATGGGTCTGCTGAGATACACACGCTACCAATGAGAGTATGTTGATCCTAATGAACCCTGATGGTCAACTTGCTGTGGGAGCTCACAGTTCCTGCTTGGATTTACACACTCTCACCATTACACACATTTACAGATTTGTGGTTCAGACACTTTAATCTGTTGTCAAAGAAATGAGGTTGGTTCCTCTTCTGAGTCTCCAGATTTCATTCTCTTATCACCTCAGGGCATTTAGGGCCACAGTCACCTTCCAGCATGCTCATTAGGAATAAAAATAGCTTTTTACAATGTTCCATTCTAAAAAATCATTAAATAAATTTGAATTAAACTTAGTACATTAGATTAACATATGATTATAATGGAGTTTACCTCGTTCAGGTCATGTGGCCTGGAGTCTGCCTGCAATGCTGATTAAATACAATCTCATTTAAATAGTTTAGCGCCAAGACAGCTCCCTGACCTAGTCTGTATTTTTATAACAGAATAATCTTAACATTCATCTACACACATACATGTACACAAACAGGCACAGTGTATCACAATAAGTAATCGCTACATTAAAACCATTGGGTTATTTAGTTGTTGACCTTAAAACATATTACTTTGGAACCAATAGTAATAATAATTTGCAACCCATAGTCAATTAAATACATTACTGAGACACAATATTTAATGTTCAAAGAGATAAACTTTATTTTATTTTTTATCAGTGCACGGATTGCAACCAGCTGAAGTTAATCAGTTCATGTGACTGCCCCATAACCACTACTTTCGTTAACATGTGACATCATTGGGTTGCCATGTTCCTTGAATCCCCCCAGGTTGCCAGAGTTCCTGGGTTCCTGATAGCCACATATTTTCAGTGGGAGACAGGTCTGGACTCCATACAGGCCAGTCAAGTACTACAAAGCCACACTGTTGTAACACATACAGAATGTGGATTGGCATTGTCCTGATAATATAAGCAGTGCCTGTAAAAAAGATGTTGCTTGAATGGCAGCATATGTTGCTTTAAAAACTGTATGTACCTTTAAGAATCAATGGTGCAGTCACAGATGTGCAAATTACCCATGCCATGGGTACTAACACACCACCAAACCATCAGAGATGTAGGCTTTTCAAGTTTTTGCTGATAACAGTAATGACAGCCATAGCTGATGAACGGGGGGCACTGCATTAAAAACTGTTCAGCCATTATAAGCCATTATAACCTGATGGGCAAAGAATTGGTTTGGCAAAACATCTGTGATAGTAGCATTAGTTTTCGAGTGTAAATTAACATGGTGCAGAAACATGAAAGTGTAGCTGCAGAAGAAGAGGCCTGCCTGCTTGAGTCCTGTTTCCAATGAAGTCTAGCTAAGGATTTATTTTATATAAAAGCATGAACAACCTTATACTATTGGCCATAATAATTGTGATTAGAAGTGCTCTGTATAAAACAGTTTACTGTCTTTAGAATTACCAACAATTAAATTAAAAAAATAACAGTCACCATATATAACAGAAAATCTATTCATTAAAAAAACAATAACATCGCTAATGAACAGAAATACAACATACATTTCCTTCAGTAATTGGCTATGTATCCCGCATTTGTAATCTTGTTCTCACTGGATTCCACAGAGCATATCTAATGTGGGTGTAATTCCTCTGAATGTTTGTTCTGCTCATTTAATGCCTCAGCCTATATCATAACTCACTGGGACAGCTTAGCATAAGAGCAGGGCAGGTGCAATGTAGATCAAAGACCAGAACAAACATTCAGCTAATCACTGAGAGTTATGACCTTGGCCCTAAAGAGGAAAGGAATCACACCTTTTGTGTCTGTTTCTGCTATTAGCCCTTAATAGCTGTACCTCATGGCTAAGAAATGATGGCTCCATATAGTGTCCTGTAAATGTGATCTGGAGAAAAACACTTGAATTAACCATTTGCAATAACCATAAATTGCAAAAAGGTCGGGTTTAATAATAATGCAGTAACTTGATAATAATGCCACAATCAGGAGATTTTCGTCACAAGTCAGTGAAATATAACAGTTAAATTGTTTAATGTCCTATATACATAAAATACATTTAGAATTTATCAACATCAAAACAAATATTATTTTCTATAGTGATTAAAGTTTATTTAGAGTAAAATTAACAGCATTCTGCTATTAAAATAAACTATTTTCTATTATTACTAGCAATATACTAGTACTACTAATGTTCAGAGGTCACATAATATGCATACTCTTGCATTTCAATTTTATCCACATTCAATATGATAAAGCGACCAATGATATTTAAGCATTTACAAAATAATTTTCAAAACATTACAGGAATCATGAATGACAATGAAGGCCATTATCAAGTGAAAAAATTGGTGAACCACAGTGACCACAATTAACTAGGTGAGGCCCTGCATTCAAAATTGTAGAAATATATTTAAAAAATATGCTACTGTGCAAACTATGCAACATTATTGGAATTGTAGAAATAGCAAATATTGATCAGTTACCACAAGTAATAACATGCACAAACAGTATATTCTTCTCAGAACCGCATTCTTAAAAAAGATGAAAGAAAGCCTTAAATCACCCCAAAATACAAGCAAATCTCTGGATATTATCTAAAGAAATACAAAGTAGAACATATTTTGCATAATTCTTAAATAATTTTTTGCACAAAACAAGAGAATATTTCACCCCAAAACACCCCAAAAACCTTGGGGCTGCTTCTCTTCAACTAGGTAAAAGAATGTAATCAACAGAGGAATTTGAGGATGGCTCCAAAATGTTATTTTATTATCAAACTTGCAAGCCTCTCTTACACAAATCAAGACACATTTTATCCTACAGCTTGATTATAACTCAAATCTCATATACAAGTCAACAAAAATTCTGTATAATCAAAACATTAGTTATGGTGGGTGCACACTTGTGCAAACATTATTGTATGCTTTTCTTTAATTATTATTATTGTATACTTTCCATCAAAGATCTTGTTTTCCTATTGACAGGTGGAAAAAACTTCACATATCAAACATGTAATTATAACAGGGTTGTACAAACTTTTATGTAGATTCTTTATTCTGTAGAATTCATATAGCTGTGACAAATAAGAAGTCCTAAATTTACTGTATTCAACTGAATACACTAAAAAGACAAGCTATTTAATGTTAACTGATAAACTGATAACCTTTCTTTTAACAACACTCAATAAGCATTTGGTAAGTGGGGACACCAATAGTTGAAGCTTTATAGATAGAATTTGTCATGCTTTTTTGTGTTATTTTTATGTTCTTTCTATGTTTAAGAAGGCGGCGTGCGCATGCAAGTTTATATGTCCTTGTCATCTTTTCTGGGTCTAAGAGGAAGGGAATTTCATTATGTGGATGTCTTGTTCATATTTCAGATTTGAGAGTTTTAACTTGCACTTGTAGATGGAGCGATAAACTGTGTTCACTGACAATGTTTTTCTGACCTGTTACTGAATCCATCTGGCAATATATGTTACAGAACAATGTTGGTTTTTAATGCAGTGTCGCCTGAGGGATCGAACGTCACAGGCATTTAATGTTGGTTTTCGGCCCTGCTGCTTTATCCTTGCTTGTGAACGACTAAGTCTTTCAGAGATGCTCCATTTATATCCAATTATCACACTCGCAGGGTTGTTGCTTTTTCCTGCGAGCTTGACAGGCATAACGGGCTCGTTGGGGACGATGACACAGTCGACGACACACTGTTTGTTTCATGGCTCTCCTGGGATCCAATTACTTACAGCCTCCTCCCAGTGGTTTCTTCAAATAAAGCGAGACCCTTTGGTTGCCTTGTCCAGTGTTAACCTCCACAATACCTGAATAAAAATAATATTTATGCCCCATCATATCCCAGAGACAGCCCTGGTTAAAGTTGTAAATGATTTGCTACTAGTCTCTGATCAGGGTTATGTTTCTAGGCTTATATTACTTTACCTAAGTGTGGCTTTTGACACTATCGATCACGCTATTCTTCTTCATAGGCTAGAAAATGTTGTTGGAATTAAAGGAACAGCCCTGTCATGGTTCAAGTCTTATTTGATTAGATAGTGGATGTTAAACAATTTTCTTTTACTTAACTCTGATAAAACTGAAGTACTAGAATTAGGACCACAGGCAGCTAGAGGTAAAGTTTCTAATATTTTATTATCTCTGATTGGTTTTTCAATTACACCATGTACAGCTGTAAAAACCTTGGTGTGATTATTAATTTTAGCCTTTCCTTTGAATATCATGTGATTTAATTGCTTACAAATCAGTTAATGGTCTCACGCCACAGTATCTTATAAAAATTCTAGTTTCTTATGATGCCCAATTCTGTCAAAAGGTGCAGGCTATTTCCTGATGCCTCGTATTATAAGGGCTACAGCCGGGGGCAGATCCTTTTCCTTATGAGCCCCACATCTATTGAATAGTCTTCCAGTTAGCGTTCGGGACTCAGACACCATCTCAGTGTTCAAGTCTTGGCTGAAAACTTATAGTCAAGCATATCCTTCATATTTCCCTATAATTCAGGGCTCAGAGCTGGAGGGTTTATGGTCATAGAGTGTTTTGGTAAACTGGGATGTTTGAATGCTGTTGCCCGGCCAATCTCACAAGATCACTCAGGGTTATTGACAGTAGAGTGGCTGGATGCTTTATGTCCCAGGGCTCCCTCATGTCTCTGTCACCTTCTGGTTATACCCTGTATTTATTATACACTCTTTATTCTACACTCTTATAGATGAGCTACACCTAATACGCCGGAAGAACCAGAAGATGTCAACGACCCTGCGCCTGCCGGTGTTATGGTGCACTTTTTATTTCACATTAGGGTTGTGACGAGGAGTAAAATCTCCCCCCAGGTTGCCTGTATATGGTGCATATGGATGGCTAAACTTCCAACCACTGCTTGTGGAAAGATTTTATTCGAAGGAATTTCTTTTGTCACATGAATATGATTTTCTCTGCATAACAGGAACTTGGATGTCTGTCAGTGAGTCCAGTGCTCTGTGTGAACGTGTACCATCTGTTTTGGTTGTGTGAACAGTGTGTAGTTGGTCAAGAATATGAGCACAATATTGACTGGGTCTTAACATATGGCTTTTCTGTTTCTAATTTAAAGGTAGAGGGAAGGGTGGCATGGTGGCTCAGTGGATAGTGCTATGGTCTCACAGCAAGAAAATCCAGGGTTCGAGCCCCGGTTGGGACGGCTCTGCTAGACGTTTCTGCTAGACGGGAGGGAAGAAAAGTGGAAAATATTATTGTGGACAACAGTAACAAACCTCATGTTTTGTTAAATTTTAAATAAGGTACTTAATGCCCCACATGCAGCCTATTTGGAGGCTTCAGTTTAATTATGTGAAAGGTTTATGCAAGTTTTCATTAGTAAGACCAATCTATCACTGTTACATCCAGTGCTGTATTTGATAAGTTTAAGTCTGTCAGCTTGTGACTGTTAAAACCAATTATTGGACATATGAAGCCCTTTGCATCTCCAAATGATTCACTACCACTGCGTTTATTAAACTGTGTCAGTCCAGAGCCGAGGCCAGAGAGCAGACAAACAGGATATTTCGTCTGCTAGCTGCTTGGAGTCTACACCTAGGTTTCATCATATTAAATGAATCTAGTCCTCCTGGATATAATTACTTATCCCAGCCTTGTTTAACTGGTAGAGGTGGAGGTGTAGCTGTCATCTATAATAATAATAATAATAATAATAATAATAATAATAATAATAATAATAATAATAATATAGCCATCACACACAAACCTCGTTTGAGGTTTTGTTTACAGAATTATCTTGTGAAGCCAGGAAAAATAAGGCTATGTACTCTATCCCATTAGAATTATCCATTAGATAGATTACATTTACATTTGTAGTATATAGCAGACACCCTTGTCCAGAGTGACTGTCTTTCCCTTTTTTCTTTTCTCCCTTTTTTTTATCCCCGCTCTCTTCTCCACTCTTTCGGATGAGCTAAACCTAATCCGGCGGAGGAACCAGCAGATGTCAGCGTCCCTGCGCCTGCCGAATTCCCTCCGACTGCTGAAACACTTTATTATTATGCTAAATGTTACATTTTATAACATTAATATAATTAATATATTTAATTATATTAGTTATGAATTTATGTATATGTTATATATGTTATATATATGAGTAAACCTTAGGCAGATTGATTGATAAAGCTGCTTTGAAGTTAACCTTAGGTAGATTGATTAATTCCATGTTTTTAAGACTGCTCTTAAAACACACCTTTTCTCATTGGCTTTTAAATTGAATTTGAGTTGTTGAATTTTATTTGATTTTCTTGTTGTTTTATTGTTCTTGTGTTTTTTAATTTAATTAATTAATTGATTGTTATACTTCTGTATAACAACCGCCGTTCAGTTAACCTCCACGTTCAGTTAACCGCCATGTATATATTAACAACCGCCGTGCAGTTAAACGCCATGTATATATTAAAATCAAGGTCCATGACAACGCCCGGTATAGCGCAGCCGGGGCCCCACCCTGGAGCCAAGCCTGGGATTAGGGCTTGTATGCAAGTGCCTGCTGGCCGAGCCTTTGCCGCCATGTGTTGAGTTCACCAAAAGGGTCACATCTCTTTGACTTTGGGTTGGGGGAGAGCTCTTGCTGTTGTTTGTGCCTATTATTTCTTGGACACTTAGGTGAAAAGAGATGCTGGCAGAGGAAGAAGCCAGACAGACCTGGCATGTAAGGGTCTGCTGGGAATGTCTTGCCGAGGACTCTGTCAGGGGGGTCTTCAACTCCCACCTCCAGGAGAGTTTCTCCCAGTGTTCGAGGGAGGAGGGGTAAATTAAATCTAAGTGGACCATGTTTTCTTACTCCATTGTCAACACAGCTGTTCATAGATGTGAGCACAGGGTCTCTGGTGCCTGTCATGCAACAGATTGGGAAGTTGGGGAGGCAAAACTTGGAACTGGGAAGAGTTTCGTGAGGCCATGGAGAAGGACCAAACCATCCGGCGCCTCTGAAGGGGGAAGCAGTACTTTGCTAACACTGTTTACAGTGCAGGTGGGGAGCTGTTGACCTCGACAGTAGATATTGACGGGCGGTGTAAGGTACTTTGAGGATCTTCTTAATTCCATAGTCACTTATTCCATTGAGAAAGCAGAGGTTGACGATTTAAATGTGGATTCATCCATTACCCAAGCTGAAGTCAAGCTCCTTGGTGGCAAGGTACCAGCGGTGGATTAGTCTCTTAGGTCTCTGGATGTTGTGGGGCTGTCTTGGCTGACACGCCTCTGGAATGGCACACCAGAGTGGTCCTCCTTTTTAATGGGGGATCACATTTCTCAGCCTCCCTGGGTAAGTCTACTCCAGTGTACTAGAGAGGAGTTTTCCCAACCGGCATTCAACCGTGTCCCTCGTGCCAAAATCCTCCTACCAATATATCCACTGTCCCTCCTCTGCACATGTCCAAACCATTTCAATCGGCCCTCTCTAACTTTGTC
>JAOUQV010340177.1:0-10715 GCA_028565295.1 Aspidoras spilotus
ACTAGAACATATTATTCACAATCATTAGAACAGAATACAATTTGTAATAACTCAACAATAATTGGTATTTTATGTCAATAGTGTTTTATACTCTGTATAACTAATTGGTATCTCAATAACATTTGGTGGAATTGCATGTTTATTTCAGTAAAGTTTTATACTTTGTATAACTAGATGATATCCAAATACCAGAATAGTGGGATTGGTATTCCATGTCAGTAGTGTTTTATATTGTATATAAGTAATTGGTATCAAAATGCAAGGCAGGTTGATTAGTATTTAATTTCAGTATTTTATACTGTATATAAATATTTGGTATAAAATTCATTAATGGTGGGATTGATGTCAATCATTTCATTTCAGTAGTCTTTTATACAGCGTATAACTACTTGGTAACCAAATACTATTTTATTTCAGTAAAGTTTTATCATTTTTATAACTAGATGGTTTCCAAATACCAAAATGGTGGGACTGATATTTCATGTCAGTAGTGTAATACTGTGTATATGTAGTTGGTATCTAAATACTAGGACGGGTTGATTGGTATTTGATATCTGACCCTTTACATATGCTACAAACCCAATTCAAAAAAGGTTCGGACAAAGTACAAATTCTGAATTATTAAATTAAAACTCTTTACAAGAGTCTGTACATGTTTGGGGACTGCGGAGACGAGTTGCTCAAGTTGAGGGATAGGAGCGTTAACCCATTATTGTCTTATGTAGGATTCTAGTTGCTCCATTGCCTTAGATCTTTTTTGTCCTATCTTCCGTTTTATGATGCGCAAAATGTTTTCTATCTAGACTGCAGGCTGGCCAGTTCACTACCCAGATCCTTCATTTACTGCATTTTCTCTGATTGATGTGGCTTGTTATTGTCATGTTGGAAAATGCAAGGTTTTCCCTGAAAGACATCGTCTGCATGGAAGCATATGTTTCTCTAGAACCTGGATATATCTTTCAGCATTGACTGTGTCTTTCCAGATGTGTAAGCTGCCCATGCCACACACACTAATGCAACCCCATACCATCTGAGATGCAGGCTTCTGAACTGAGCGCTGATAACAACTTGGGTCGTCCTTTTCGTCTGACCACAAAACGGTTTCCCACTTTGACACAGTCTATTTTAAATGAGCCTTGACCCAGAGAAGACGTCTGGAATTTTTTGGAATCGGGTTTGTAATCATTTCAGGTATAACAATAAAAAATATATAATATATTTTTAGATATGACAATTTCACATATAATATCATTCCAGATATAATATAATTTCAGATATAACAATTCAAGATATAACAATATTAGATATAATATCATTTCAGATATATCATTAAGATTTGACTGGCCAGCAAAAAGGCTTGTGTCTTTCCTCTCCCTCTGTTTATATATAATGCTAACGGTGAATTCTAGCAGCATTTATTCAAAAACTCTAGAACTGTAAAATATGTCAAACGAAACACATACAGTATATACCAGGAAGTGGCTTTTCCTGTGTGTGTTGGTGAAAAATGTGTGTGGGTGCGTGCATGCACAGTATTGGCTTTGGACAGGGTTACATACATTTATTTCCTGTTCTTTCTAAAACTTTTCGGATACAAAACATATTTTTTTACCTTACTACAATGTTTTTAAAAATAACTATAAAACCACTCATGAATGGAACTCTTACCATTTTAACAACTAGAGGAGATATAATTTCAAACGTTTATTAGAAGATGTAACTTTCATGGTAATTTTAACATGCTGGGTCCATCTGTTTGACACACACTGTAATAAAGATGTATATACTGTATGTACACCAGGGTTCTCTATTTTGCATATTTTAATGTTGTGTGGTTGCGTGTAAACACATATTTCATTAATCTGAATAGAGAGACATACCTTATTAAGCCATTCAACCTTCTCCACATCTGGGAAATTAACCTGGGGGAGGTACACAAATATTGTTTAATATACAGTATGTGATATATCGCATGATCTGCACCAATAAAATATGTAGAAAAGAGTGGTTAGATTAATTACACAAGCTTTCACAGCCACCTAAAACCCTAAAAAAATACTTTTAACTTCTAAACATATTTGGTTTTAAATATTAACTTCTGTGTGTCAGTTGGGAAGGCAATTCATCCGTGTGATGTACATATAGAGTTTACATTTTTATTTACACAATTTGACAGATGCTCTTATGCAGAGTGACTTGCATTTATATTTTTATACAACTGAGCAATCACTGAGGGCAGTGGTCAGAAGTGGTGGGATTTGATCTTCCAGTCAGTAGTCTAAATCTTAAACGCTGAAGCTACCACTGCACTTTAGTTTAATTCTACATTCATTACATACTATAAGTGTCCATTCCTTAGTTTGTTTGTTATAAAACCAGAATTCCTTACTATTACAGTGGGGAAAATAAATATTTAGTCAGCCACTCATTGTGCAAGTTATCCACTTAAAAAAATGAGAGGGGTCTGTAATTTTTATCATAGTTACACTTCAACTATGAGTAACAAAATGAGAAGAAAAAAATCATGGTGGAAAATAAGTATTTGTCAATAGTAAAAGTGCACTCAATACTTTATAACACAACCTTTGTTGGCAATGACAGAGGTCAAACCTTTACTGTAAGTCTTCAATAGGTTTGCACAGTGATGTTTTGGGGATGTCGCTGGGCAAGTCTTTCAACTCCCTCCACAAATTTTTTATAGGGTTGAGGTCTGGAGGCTGGCTAGGCCACTTCAGGACCTTAAAATCCTTTTTACAGAGCAACTCCTTCGTTGCCTGAGCGGTATGTTTAGGATCATTGTCATGCTGGAAGACCCAGCCAAGTTCCATCTTCAATGCTCTAACTCAGGGGCCGGCAATCCGCAGCTTCGGAGCCGGATCTGCGTGGCTTGGGAAAATAAATTATAAGAATAAACTGAAGTGTATTTTATTTGTGTTAGATCTTTTTTTAATTATATTATATTTTATTGTTTTTATTGCTTAATATAAGCACGGAAGCCGGTATAACCGTCAAACCGTTATCAAGACATTCAACCCCAGGTAGGCCAAGTATGGAGAAATGTATCAAACTAAAAATATCTGACAAAATCCATTTGAAAGAGACCTCCAACTCGGCATCTTGCTTTTTTTTTTTCAACTTTCTCTGCACTTAATGGATTTCATAAGCAACACACTATAGTTGCAACACACTGTAGTTCCTATACAAAAAAACATCAAGAACGGAATGAAGTGCAGGGATAGTTTATTTATCACTCAAAAAACACAAAAGCGGCAGACAAAGAACACACAAAACGTGAGGATAAGGTGAGGATCATTGCCAGTCAGGAAATGGCAGGTAAGGGAATGGGATAGGTGGCTGCTGATTCAGACGCTAAACAGTCTGCTTTAAATCCTCAGAATCCAGCAGCTATCAGAAACAAATATTATTTATAAAAAATAAACTTGGAGAGACACTGTAGACTAACAGGCTTAATCAATATACACACGCAAGCAACATTAAGAAAACATGCACCAAATAACACTCCCAGCCCCGCTGTATAGATAAGCCAGTTAGAATTGTGAATGGAATTCAGGTGTGTTGAAATGGCATGCTCACACAGACGCGCAAATGCGCAAACACATACAGACAGAAACACAGATAGAGACACAGACAGACTCAGCCCCAGTGCAACCAATAGAGATATTTAAAACCCAGTCACGCTGTTACTGATAAATAACAGCAGCGCAGGGACATATATACAGTGTTATCTTCATTTTAGATATCAAAAATTATTTGCAGCTCCCAGTGTTTTCTTTTCCGTGGAAACTAGGTCCAAATGGCTTTTTAGGTGTTAAAGGTTGCCAACACCTGATCTAACTGATGGACAGAGGTTTCGGCTAAAAATCTCATAATACATGGCCCTGTTTATTCTTCCTTTGACACATATCAGTCATCCTGTCCCGATTCCAAAAAAAAGCCCACAAGTATAATGTTTTTCCCCATGCCTCCCAACAGGTATGGTGATCTTGGGGTGCAACAACTCCTTCTCCAAACATGACAACTTTAGTTTTTAACAAAAGGTTCTATTTTGGTTTTATAAAACCACACGATATTCTCTTAATCCTCTTCTGGATTATCCATATGCTCTCTGGCAAACTTGTGACGGGCCTGGAGGACACATCTGGCACTGCAGGATTCCCCTCTTGGCGTAGTGTGTTACTGATGCTAGCCTTTTTGAAGCTGTGGACAGGTATCTTTCATACAGATAACGAGGACAAACAGAGGACAGAAGAGCTTTTTAAATAAGAAATTACAGAGAAAGAATGAGAAAGAAGGCTGGGAAAGCCAGAAATCTTGCTTGTTTGTGGGTGACGAAATACATATTTTCCACCATAATTTACAAACAAATCTTTAAAAACCCTACAATGTGATTTCCTGGATTTTTTTCTCATTTTGTCTCTCATAGTTGAAGTGTATCTTTGATGAAATTACAGACATCTCTCATCTTTAAAAATAGGAAAACTTGCACAATCAGGGGCTGACTAAATACTTTTTTGCCCCGCTGTACATGTTAAAATTGTGAAACATATTTATTCAGAATTTCACATTGATTTTATTTACCATTTATAAATATTCACAAACAAAACAAATTTATCAAAGGCAAGGACAGTAATGCACAATAGAAATAAACAACTGCAAAATGTCTTATTTATTTAAATATTATTTTATTGCAGATTGTATAGATTCATTTCATTTGTTTGCATTTATTCCTGCACTACAAATTGGTGCAGAGAACATTCCTTACAAGATGTTTTGGCAGCAAGGACACCAAGCAATGAAGTGTGTCAGGTGATATTTGTTATATTACTTCTTCCTTCAAACATGTATTAAGGTCAACAGTAAAGGGTTGTCCTTGCAATCTTTATGTAAAACTCCTCCACACATTCAATTTTGGGGACCTGAACCCGGTTCCTCTGCAGCCCTGACTTTATAATGTGTGCAGCATGTGGTTTTGCTTTGTCTTGATAAAAGATACATTGACGTCCACGGAAAATTTGTCATCTTGAAACTGCAGAACCACTGGGTTTTTCTTAGGTTTTGCATGATTCATTACGCATTTTCAGGCTCCACTGTCTGCTAAAACAAGATCAATAAAAGATGGGGGCTGGGACACAGAGACAGTAAAGAACAGCTGGACTGGGTGGAGGGAGGACTGTTTCTTACACTTGTAGCCTATGTGGATTACAAGCTCTATAAACTGACCCAGCAATGTACTATAAACATCCAAATCATGTAATAGTCACTATCACACACTAATACAGGAAATACTGTGGTGTGTAAAACAGTAATGAAGTTACTGTGGTAAACAGTGAGATAAATAACCCTTGCCTATGGGTTTAATACACTAGTAATACACTAGTGACCACTGTATACTCTTGTGACCACTGTATAGTCATACTGGAGTTATCTAAGGCCAATAACGGGTTAGGATTTATTGAATCATCCATTTATTATATAAAGAAACACCGTCTCTAACGGTACCACATTATATATAACGGTACGACTTTATGTACACGTGTTGATCAATGCGTTTCTTTTATTTATTTTAAATTACGGTTTTATTTCGCTTTCTCACCCAAGCTGGTAGATCTTTCGGTCTTGTGTAAAAGTCGCTGGATGATTTACTCTCTTCGTTCAGTTGTTCTATGGCGGATCTCAACCTCGCCTCTTTGGCTTCTCGAGTGTGTTTCCATCCGGAATACAACGCAAGTCCAAACACCATCAGGCTGCTGCTCACTCGGTAATATCCAGCCAGATACACGGGCAACAAAGCTGTAAGACATTTCCCGAAAGTCCATAGAATGCGCTTGACATCAATTCTTTTGTCTTTATGTATGGGATTCAGACTCTCACTGGATACAGTTGGTTTGTCCTGTGTTAAAGGTCTCTCCCCTGTATCCGACATGTTTGTACGATTGTTAGTTGCTTTAGATTTGAAACTAACAGAAATATATAAAGAGTAAATTCTGCACGCGCTTTGGCTGCGAGTTCCTATAAAAACGTTGCCGCAGTGCGGAGCTCGTGACTCAGTGGGAAAAAATGCGCTCGGGTACTCTACCCCACCACCACCGTTGTCTGCGCGTGCCCTCCATGTCTCAAAGCAAAAGTTTACAGTGATGAAAACGCCCAAAACTTGCTCGTGCCCGTGTATGCGAGGCTGTAATCAGCCAGGAGGTGGTGTTCCTGTGTTTAACGTGGACCCTTTTCAGCTATTTTTTCCACACACTGCAATGAAATATATGGTGCAATAAAATAATTTCATAAACTTTTTATGCACGAAATTGTGAATGTTAACCTATCTACTGGTACTGCACAAGCTTTTATAGCACTGAAATATCCCTGCTAGTAATATATATGTAGTTTATGTTAGTTAGTTAGTTGTGTTTTTATTTTACAGGTGTGCATGTGTTGTGTGTCCGAGCAAGGCAGAAGCGGCTTGCCAGGGTGGTGGACAGGATGAGTGGACTGCGGCCTCCCTGCCGCCGATCACCAGCCCAGTGGCAGCAGCAGAGAACTCCTCTTCGCCAGCAACCACCAGCCCAGTGGCAAAGAGCCCCTTCCCGCTGGCGATCATCAGCCGCCAATTGGCTGTCTAGCACTACATAGGGGAAGCGTACTGCCGGAGAGCCGGAGTGACCTTGCTGCCCTGAAAGGCGGCTCTACAAGCACACTTTTGGAGATGCTCGACTGAGCCAGCGGCAAAGCAGCAACTCACCATGAGACGACAACAAGAGCACGATTAGTGTGCTGGTCGCTGAGATGACACTTCTAGTCCGGCAGGCATAGCCGGGGTTTCCATGGGCAGTTCAACGAGAGCTTGCACTGGACTATTTTATCAACGCGCTGTTTCCACAGGAATTAAGAAGACACATTAGACTGCTTGAACCTAAAATGCTAAAAATAGCTGTGTCAAAGGCTAAGCATACAGGCTTTATTTTCACTACAGACAGCCCGCGGGTGGAGTCAGTGCAACGCATGACTGGGAAAATGCAGCAAATAAGACCCTGGGTGTGCTGCCGCTGTGGTGGGCTTTGACATAGAGTGGCACAGCGTGACAATCTCAAGCTCTCTACGGTCACTGGCAACCGTTTTGGATTAGTGGAGCACAAATGTTCTTGCTGTAGGTATGGAGGGAGAACCGATCCGGCAAAATTTTTGGGCTGGGCCCATCAGGGATAAGTGTATCCTCTGCACCTATTTTTTAAATATTACACGGGTAACGCTTCCCCTATCTGCCTCAAACCCCACGGCTTTCCCTGACTAAATGGGAAGTCGCAGAGCAGCAGCATCACGAAGCCCTTGGACATAACCCGTAGTGCTGGCTAAAAAGAAAGACGGCAGATGGCGTTTCTGTGTGGATTACCGTAGACTGAACACTGTTACTAAAATTTAATGTTACCCGTTCCCGCGAATCAATGACGCACTCGATAGACTGTCTGGCTCCCCGTGGTTTAGTTCACTGAATCAACGCAGTGGCTATTAGCATTGTCCCATTCAGCGAAATTGAAGACATCATTCACCACTGGCACCAACTATGGCACTTCGGTATTACCGTAATTCAGCAGCAATGTACCAGACACTAATGAATAAAGTTTTTAATATGTACCCAGGGATAAGTTTTTTACCTGGACGATGTTCTAATGCACACCGCAGACATTGATGAAGCGCTGGCTAACCTGAAGCTGGTGGTAACGGCAAATTATTCTGCGAATTTAAATCTACACCCCAAGAAATGTTCTGCAGCAGCGAGTAAATTTTCTGGTGATTAGCCGATCGAGTATTGAAACGGACCCGAAAAGACTGAAGATGGTCGCGACTGGCCAACACCACGTAATATTAAACAACTGCGAAGCTTCCTGGGGCTGGCTTTATATTACCATCATTTTGTGAGGGGCTTTGCAGACATCACAGCACCACCTAATTATCTCATTATCATCGGCATAAAGATCCACTGGTCAGCGGAGACAGGGCGCGATTTCAGCGAGCTAAAACTTTGGCTGTAGGGCACACCAATCCTGGAATACAATCTAGTAGTAAAAAAAGCATGAGTTAGTGTTCCAGCATCATGGAACGTCAATATAATTCTTAATTTAGCAATGTTTCTGACATGAAGAAGTCTGTAATGGTAATATTATCTACATGAGCTTTAAATGAATGACTGGAGTAAATAATCACACCAAGATCTTTTACTGCTTCTTAGGGAGTGACTGACCCAGTATTTTTTAAGAGAGCGCAGGGGAGTGTTGGAGGTCAGCAATAGACTGGGGCAAGTCCATGATGGGCTTTAAAAGTGAGAAGCAGAATTTTAAATTGGATGCGCTTATGCAAAGGGAGCCAGTGGAGTTGCTCCAGAACCAGAATGATATGCTGATATGGCTCAGTTATCTGCTCAGGCCCTGCTCTTCAATTTTCACAATTCCACGTGAACACAGTAAAGACCCAGGTAAAATGTAGAAGTACAGGTGCATTTAAAGTTAATTTATTTTGGTAATTTAATATAAACAGTAAAATGAATACATTATATACTGTAGATTCATTACAAACAAGTGTTTATTTCCGTTAATGTTGATTATGACTTACAGCCAATAAAAATCCAAAATCATTATTTCAGAAAATTAAAATGCAGGTGCTGGTCATAAAAGTGAAACTTTCCAAAAAGTGAAACTTGTATACTATACACATTCGTTAAACTAATTGAATATTTTAAGTGTTTATTTGATTTAATGACTACAACTGAAAACTAGAAAAAAATCTCAGAAAATTAGAACTGCCTTAGACCAATACAAAAACAGTATTTTCAGAAATGCTTGGCAATTGAAAAATATAACAATGAAATGTATCAGCATAAACAGCACTCAATACTTAGTTGGGGTCCTTTTTCCTGAATTACTGCAACAATGCAGCGTCGCATGGAGTCGATCAGTCTGGGGCACTGTTCAGGTGTTTAAAGCTAAGGTTGTGCCGATAGTGGCATTCAGCTGTACTGCATTGTTAGGTCTGGCATGTTGCATCCTTCTCTTCACAATACCCCGTAGATTTTCTATAGTGTTAAGGTCAGGTGAGTTTGCTGGCCAATTAAGAGGCTAATTGCCTCCATGCCATGCCGCATTGATTCAGTAATTCATGCAAAAGGAGCCCTGACCAAAGTATTGAGTGTATTCATTGTACATAATTTTCTGTAGGACAAAATATCTGCATTAAAATCATTTTATTTAGTTGTTTTTATATAATTTTCTATTTTTTTGAGATAATGACTTTTGGGTTTTAATTGGCTGTAAGACATAATCATCAACATTAACAGAAATAAACACTAGAAACAGATAACTCTTTTTACTATATCTATATAATATATGGGTTTCACTGTTTGTATTGAATTAAATAAATTTGATGATATTCTAATTTATTGAGATGCACCTGTAAGTTCAGAGATTTGTTTATTTACAATGCACAAAAAATGAAATCAAAACACTACTCATGAAAACCAGACAAAAATGCCATCATGAACAAAAAACGTGGACGGAAGTGCAGGGAGATTTTACTGTAAACACAAAAACACGAAAATGTCAAAGAAAAACACACTCACACTCAGAAATACTGTGAGGATCGTGGCAGGTGAGTAAATGGTGGCTGCTGGTTTCGATGTTTAAATATCCTTTAGTCCACGAAATCCAGCAACAGATAAAAAAGAAAAAATAATTAATTAAATAAAACACATCACGCTAATACACTGCAGCAACAAACTAACACACACACATTGCATAGTGAATGCGTGCCCGAATCCCATCTCTAATCCCATTAAATAGACACGCCAGTAACACGCCCCAGAAGACACACTGTGTGTGACACGCACGCACAGATACATAGTAAGACACCAGCCACATGCAACCGGGGAAAGAGATTTGACTCCCTGTCACGACGCTACCGTAAAATAACGGGAGCTCCATAACAGAGCCTCACCTTTAGAGTCGCAACTTCCGGGGCGACAAAGTGACTTACCGGACAAGAAACACAAGGGAAAAGAGTTGGGAAGGCCAAAACAGAGGGGGAACAAACAACATGATGAACAGCGCTATGTAGAACCATGGACCCACCATGTAGATGGTCCACATGGGGGGATCTTCTTGCCATGGTGTGATGGGGAGCCAGAGATGGCGGATCAGGTGCTGCCTGCCCCGGTGTTGCAGATCCAATCACAGTATTTCCGTAATCCCTCCAACTAGTTACTGGAGACAACTGGGCTGGGGCTCTCTACGACCGCCTCCAGTATTTCGTCGAAGAAGAGCGATAGCTGTTGTTCCTCCTCCGATGTGTGGGGACATGCCGGAGTATGCCGCTGGCTGGAGTTTCTCCTCCGGGAAGAAGCACAGCAAAGCTGGTTGAGGGGGGTATGGATCATCCGGGGAGTGACGTCGCAAGCATAAAGCGGTTCCTCTGGGCTGTAGAGCTCAGGGACATAATTCAATTCAATTGTATTATAAAGTGCTTTTAACAATGGAAAGTAAAAGTGAAATTCATGCTTCTATATAAGAATATATATATATATATATATATATATATGGCCAATCTTCATTAATTGCACATTGCACCAGTAAGAGCAGTATGTGAAGGTTCAATTAGCAGGGTAAGAGCACAGTTTTGCTCAAAATATTGCAATGCACACAACATTATAGGTGACA
>JAOUQV010340250.1:0-10712 GCA_028565295.1 Aspidoras spilotus
TGAATCACAGTTCAGATTGAAGTGCAGAATGAATCACAGTTCAGATTGAAGAGCAGAATGAATCACAGTTCAGATTGAAGTGCAGAATGAATCACAGTTCAGATTGAAGAGCAGAATGAATCACAGTTCAGATTGAAGTGCAGAATGAATCACAGTGCAGATTGGCAGTACGGTATGAATCACAGTGCAGATTGAAGTTCAGATTGAATCACAGTTCAGATTGAAGTTCAGAATGAATCACAGTTCAGATTGGCAGTACGGTATGAATCACAGTGCAGATTGAAGTTCAGAATAAATCACAGTGCAGATTGAAGTTCAGAATGAATCACAGTGCAGATTGGCAGTACGGTGCTGGAGTATAATTATTGATAAATAAGCTGAGTAATTATAGTTATCTTGTCAATATTGAGTATAATAAGGTAGAGTACAGTCCGTGAGTAATAACACAGCATGCTCGTGTATTGTCAATGTGATGGAGGAAGGGAAGAAACTGATGAGTGAGTCGAGGATTCGTGAGGATTATTTGCTAGATGGAGTAAAAGTTACCAGTGTTTGCCAAACTACTGCTCGTAAATAAAGACCCACCTAGTTAACTGCTAGTTAACTGCTAGTTAAAATTAGGTATATTAGTAAACCCTGGAGAGCATGGAGAACATCTGTGTAGTAGACTCACCTGATTGTTTATAGTCTGCAGGTTCAAATTTGCTGATTTTGTTTCACGCCCAATCTGAGGTGTGTTTTAAAGGTGTGTGTTGTTATAGGTGTGTGTAATAGGTGTTGATTGCAGTAACAGAGCTACCTGGTAAAACACTCCAGTCTATTGGGACTTTAAACAAGTTCGGACATTTCTGTACACCATTAATGGTCTATCTCTCTTTCTCTCACACACACACACACACATACACACACACATACACACACACACACACACCATGATAACATGTTGAATTCCTTTTTTGTGCAAATCATTTACAGTTCATGTGAAATGCACTATATTTCCAAAAGTATTTGCTCACCCATCCAAATAATGGGAATCAGGTGTTCCAATCACTTCCATGGACACATGTGTATAAAAGCTTCAGCATACCAAGACATTTTGGACAATTCCATGCTCCCAACTTTGTAGGAACAGTTTGGATCTGGCCCCTTCCTCTTCCAACATGACTGTGCACCAGGGCACAAATCAAGGTCCATAAAGACATGGATGACAGAGTCTGGTGTGGATGAACTTGACTGACCTGCAGAGTCCTGATCTTAACCCAATAGAACATTTTTGGGATGAATTAGAGGGGAGACTGTGAGCCAGGTCTTCTCGTCCAACATGTGTGTGTGACCTCACAAATGTCCTTCTTAAAGAATGATCAAAAATTCCCATAAACACACTCCTAAACCTTGTGGACAGCCTTCCCAGAAGAGTTGAAGCTGCTCTAGCTGCAAGGAGACCGATGTCATTGAACCCTATGCATTGGCTCATATGTGAGTCAAGGTGAGCAAATACTTTTGGAAATATAGTGCACAAGGCTGTAGGTAGTCTCTCTATAATTGTGGACAAAATGATTGGTGTCACTTCACAACAAGAAGGACCTGGGTTTGATCCCCGGGTGGGGCAACCTGTAAAATTTCTGTGTGGAGCATTTTCTCCTCTTGTTCTCATGGGGAAGAGTTGGGGGTTGGAGTCGTTGCTCAACATCACTTCAGGCACTAAGTGTGGATCAAAGCGGTCCCCAGTCATCTACTCTATACATTGAGCCACGGCTGACCCCCTAATTCAAAACTATTTTGATTGCTTTATTATTTTTTTGGGTAAACTTTAGGCCACGCCCCCTCACTTCTTCATACTGGACACCAAAGCAAAATTACACACAGATGTTTTGTCTTTTTCAGGCGAAAAAATTAATGGACGTAGACTGGGACAGTGTCGCCTTTGTCTTATATCACATTCTTTCCATCTGTTTTTTTTTTTTTGTGGTGCCATTAAATCCTCACCGTCTCCTGCAGTGTCTCCATTTCCTGTCACATGCTCTCTGTAAAAACAGCTGGATTGTTTTTTTTTTCTGGTGCTCATTAATAAAGACAGACAGAGCTTTTTAAAATGTCTTTCATGTGAGACACACACACATGATATACAAAATATTTGCATATTACTTTCTCTATCATTTACTAACTCTATAAATATAAACAATATTGTCAGTTGTTCTTAATGTCCAGCGTCTTTGTCTGGGACGTCTCTGGTCTGCAGATGGGCGCCACGTCCTCTCAGTGGATGAGCTCATAACTTCGGTGTCTCTTCAGATCCGACACCGTTCATAAATCAGATGTTTAATTAGACCTGAGGGTTTAGGACAAAGCTGACAGAAGAAAAAGACGCGTTTGTTAGGGGAGACAGGAAGCAGTGTTCGTGTTTGACCTCTGACCCGACGGATTTGACCCTCATTCGGTGGCATGCTGTGGGTCAGTGAGGATTCACTACATGTACACGTATGTTAACCACCCGGGACCTTGTAAATTTATATTTTTATTACTTTAGTGCACATAATGCCGTTTCTTATGAAGGCCGATTCACTAGAAAGAGGCCCCTAATATGATGTAATAATTCTGGCTAGCAAAGGGGACTGGGAAGCTCTGTCATTCAACAGGAAGCTCTATTATTTATTACTGATTATTTAATTTTTATTATATTTCTATGTCATGGCTTTGAGTTGGTCAGCTGCACAGATTTGCAGCGATAAGATAATTGAGCATACCAATCTCTTGTCACATGTCACATGCTACCAACTGAGCTACCCAGGCTGCCAGTATTATATTACAGAGCTAACAAAGAGCAGGTTGAGTGTTCTGACTGTTTCCTCAGAAAACTTGCCACAGTGTATAGTGCTGTGGCCTCACAGCAAGAAGATCCCGGGTTCAAGCCCCGGGTGGGGTGACTTGGAAAGTTTCTGTGTGGAGTTTGCATGTTCTCACAGTCTTTGTGCAGGTTTTCTCCGGGTGAATGTTTTTTTGTGTTCAATTTTTAACACAAATTTACTTTTGTGATGATTATTGCCATACGTAAACTCCTCAGCACTGATTCCGGCTTTTCTAGATCTGTAATTCCATCCGGAATGTTCCCTTCTCCTCGTTGGTCTGCATAAAACATCATTTGTGGTTTCCTAAACGAATTTCACATTTATATGACCACAGAACAGTGTATCTGGATCCTGTTGACATATGGCTCCTTCTTTGCACGGTGAACCTTTATCTTTTAGCCTTTGTCGACTTCACAGTGAACTGTGTTTACAATGATTTTAGAATGTGTTTCTGTACAGAATCGTGATTTTCCAACCCTGTTGTTGCCCCTCTTCCAGATCTTTTTAAAAATCTTCTTTTTAAATGAACTTCATGGAGTGTGATGCATTAAGTATGAGATGCTTTGTTGTGTATTTAGTTGCAACTTTATTCAGTCGGCTTGGATCCGGCTGTACATTTGTGTCTATTTTCAGAGCAATTCATGAGCAAACGATATGGTGGAGCATCTGGACCATCTGCTGGGCTCCGTTAGCATCCCGACCTCTCTCTCTCTCTCTCTCTCACACACACACACACACACACACACTCACATGTGGACCAGAAGCAAGCCACAATAAACCCTGTAATCAGACTTTAGGAATGTTTGTCAGATAGAAATAGAAAAGTAAAAGCAGCAGGAGGAAGAGGAGAAAGAGGAGGAGGAGGAATTGTAATTTATATATATATATATATGTGTGTGTGTGTGTTACTCAATATGTATATATTATGAATATAAATGAATATATAAATGAATAAAGTAGGTTTTTTTTTATTTTTAACCACAAATGATGGGGGCGCACATATTTATGCACATGCCGTAATTAGAAAATCACTCATTATTTATGTTTATATTAAATATTCCTGATTATTATGATCACACTTATGACATTAACCCTAAATATCAAGTGTATTAGGAATAAACCTGAAATGAAATTAGACCTAAAATCTAGCCCTGAGGAACACCGCTAATATTATCCCTTTACAGACAGTAGATTTTACAGAACCGCACTGAGCACGTGCAGTGTCCAGGAATGTTCCATGTTATGCTGCAACACACACACTTTGGCATCGGCGTTTATGGTGTGTTTTATTTATTTGTTCTGTTTTCCTGGCTCTGTAGCATGTGTCAGTGGTGTTCGCGGTGTAGCGTTCGGTTGCGCTGAGAAGTCTCAGGTCCTTGTTTTTTTTTTCATAGTTTTTGCCTTGACATGTCAGCTTGATTACTTTGAACTCCCAGAATGCATTGCGCTGACCTCGGGAGAGGCAAATATAGTCGAGAGGCTGGCATCTGGTTTTTCAGTGGCTAGTCGTTCCAGAGATTTGTCACACAATGCGGCTGAGCTGGAGGCTGCTAATTTCACCCCTGTGTGTGTGTGTGTGTGTGTGTATATGTGTTTGTGTGTAAGGGAGAAAGAGAGAGTGAAAGAGGAGAGACAGAAGGAAAGGAATCTATACTCAGCCATCTTAAGCAATAATTAGACTTTTGTTGTGGTGTGTGAGTGTGTGTGTGTATAACATGATGGATGATGGGAGGGAAATGTTGTCTCTTTGTGGGAGACGTTTGATCCTTTCAGGGTTAGATTTATCTGTAATTTGGAAAAAGGAATGAATGACCAGAAAACTAGAGTGTGCAAGTATATTTGTGTGTGTGTGTGTGTATATGTCTGTACATGTGCGCTAGTGCTTTTTCTGAAGGAAACTTAAGCATGCAGTAAATAACATGCAGAATCTTCTAGAGATTAACACATCGAGAACACAGTTGCTACGCTACTTATAAGCTAGCTAATAAAAGACGCTAGCTACAACGCTGCTAGTCAGCTTTTATGCGGCAAATATAAATTCCCGCCGGATGTTTTGAAACATCTGAACTGTCATCGAATTGAAACCAAACTTGAGCAGTTTAGCAGGTTTTAGCTAATTTGCAAAATGTCAGACTAGCGTCACCGCTACATGGAATTTTCACCCGCATATATTGATTTATTGATCCATGTGGGGAAATTATTCTCTGAATTTAAGCCATCCAGGTGTGAACACCCGGAGCAGTGTCCTGCCCCAAACGAGGCGCACGGGGAGCAGTTGGGGATTGGTGCCTTGTTTAACGGTACTTCAGCTATGACTTTTCTAGAGTGGGGATCAAACTAGCTATCTCTAGGTACCCAGCCCTTTACCCTATCCATTTAGCCCACTTCCGAGACCACTTTCGAGAGAAAACAGATCGGACCGTCTGATCCGATATCTTTTCTGGATGTTGTGATTTCTCTTGACATTGACTAGGAACTAAAATCCAAGTTTTTCAATCCTGAGTTCCTTGAAAACAAAACCGTAAATACCCTCCAACCCGTGTGTCCGAGTTTTCTATGCTGTCATAAGGTTTTCGAATGTGTATGTGGGTGTGTGTGTGTTGGTATAAGAGTGTGTTGTTATTTTTTTCAGTCCCCCTGACTTGTCTTCTCCACCTGCCTGTGGTTTTGCCCCACCTGTCCAGGTAGACTTATGCACAAAAGAACTCGCGGCTCTGAATGTGCTGGCATTCCAGAAACATTGAAGGATTCTAGGGAAGCGTAACGGGATACTATACGGACGGAAAGAGGTGAAATCATCCGGAATGATGCTACACGCTAGGGCGCTAACACAAAGCCGGAAGCTAAAGCTTGTCCAGGTGAGATGTTAACCGAATCAGCGCCAGAGTCTCCGTTTACAGCCAAAAGTAACTAGTAACTGGCATTGGATTTCCCCAGGGCTGCAATAGCTAAGAGATTGGGATGCCAAGCAAGGTTATCTTTTATCCCATGGAACCCATCTGTGCATCCAACCATTTAAAGCCACGATGCCATACTGTATGTCATGACATTAACAAGCTATTACAAAACTGATTGTATTAGTGGTGGTGGTCTGCGACAGCTGACAAGAGATTGTGATGCTCAGTCACATTCTCCCAACCTGTATATGGTGTTTGGCATGGCGTGAGTTATTTTTTTTAAATAGCTATTCTTTTATAGGAAATGGAGTAGCATCTTAAAGATGTTACACACACACACACACACTGAAGTCTGAAGTTGCTATAGGGATGACCCCAGGATCAGAGGAAGTGTGCCAGTGTGAGGACCTTACAATGCAAGATTTTAGTGTGTATGTGTGTGTGTGTGTTACTATCTGAGGACCCGTTCAAGTTCTTAAACTTCAAGGTGAGGACATTTCGATGTCACATCCTGATGCTCCCAGCGTGGAACTAGGACACACACAACTCCTTCAAGCCGTGTGTTTTCTGATGCAATCATACACTCAATATGTGCCCCACAGGTACCGCAGCTTAATTATTATTAATTATTGCTTGATGGAAATGACCTCGATGCTGAGACTCTGTGTTCAGACTCTTTGGGATTGTACTTTAGGGTAATTACAAGTGTGTGTGTGTGTGTGTGTGTGTTTCCGGGCTGAAACATCATTAACAGTGATGTGTAAATGTAATGTCTAAATTACACTCTGCTACTTTACTTGTTTATTTTAGGAGCGTGTGTGCGCGCGAGCGTATGGAGGAGTGTGTGTGTGTGTTGCATTAGCGTACACTTGACTAATGAAGCAGAGGAAAAACACCATTTGGCACGAAGGAACATTAATGCTCTCAGGTTACGTGATCTGCACTAATGGCACACACACACACACACACACACACAGAAGAAAAAAGCATCGTCCATGGCTCACCCACACTAAACACCCCATAAACCCAGAACAGAACTGTGTAAACACACACACACACATATGGACACACATATACACCTCACCCTTCCCCCAACCCCATTTGGTTACTAAAGGTATCCCACAGGAGTCAATACTAGGCTCTCACTTTCTTTTCTATCTATCTGGGGCAAAGGCAGCAATAACACTAGACATGGCGCCACTCCATCAGAGGGCACACACACACACACATTCACACACTTAGGACCACTTTAGAGACATTAATTAACCTAACGAGCATGTCTTCTGAAAGCAGGAGGAAAGCGGATCTACTAACTCCACACAGTAATTTTCCAGAGTTGTCTCAGCCGGGAATCAAACCTGGGTACTTCCACCGCGCCCCTGTGCCCTATTAGAAAGAAAGAAGAGTCTGGATAAAGAAAGAAAGAAAGAAGGAAAGTTGTTAATTGTATTAAATTAATTGAGTTTAACTGGAGTCACATGACCTTTAATTGGGACCAATCAGTGATGAGTCAGCTGTGTTCATTACAGGAATATTCACTCTCTTTCTACCTGGAATTAGAGGAAACTTTCTAGTGTCTTCCTGTAGTAGTGTCAGGACAGGAGTATCACTCACCTGTCTCACTTTCACCTGCCTCACTCCCACTTTCTCACCTACCTCACTCTCTCACTTGTCTCAATCTCTCTC
Organism: Aspidoras spilotus; assembly: GCA_028565295.1. Taxonomy (NCBI): domain Eukaryota; kingdom Metazoa; phylum Chordata; class Actinopteri; order Siluriformes; family Callichthyidae; genus Aspidoras; species Aspidoras spilotus. The sequence goes on from JAOUQV010340250.1 coordinate 7,430, forward strand.
TGTCTCACTCTCTAACCTACCTCACTCTCTCACCTGTCTCACTCTCACCTGTCTCACACTCTCTCTCTGTCTCACTCTCTCACCTGTCTAATTCTCATCTCTTTCACTCTCACCTGTCTCACCTTCTCATCTGTCTCACTCTCACCTGTCTCCACTGTCTCAATATGTCACTTTCTTACCTGTCTCACACTTTCCTCTGTCTTATTCTTTCACCTGTCTCACACTCTCCTCTGATTCATTCTCTCACCTGTCTCACTCTCGCACCTGTCTCACACTCTTCCCTGTGTCACTCTCTCATCTGTCTCACACTATCCTCTGTCTCACTCTCTCACCTGTCTCACAGTCTCCCTGTCTCACACTCTCTCACCTGTCTCACACTCTCTCACCTGTCTCACTCTTCTCATTGAATAAAAAACAAACAGGAAGGGATCAAGTGTAAAACAGGAGCTCAGTGTTAGTGTGGAGCAGATGTTTATATTGTTTATCCCCCATCTGTAGTGAGGCTCAGGTAGACACACACACACACACACACACACACACACACACACTGAGACATGTAACCAAATACAAGACCAGCCAGGGCTCCATATGGGACTTAAATATCTTAATAATACCTACAGACCTGTGTGTGTGTGTGTGTGTTAATGTGTGTGTTACACATCTCTGAGACTATGACATGCAATGACATACTGTGCTTCTTACAGACAGCTCTACTTCCTTTCTCCTAGCAGGACGCTTAGTGTGTGTATGTGTGTGTATGGGTCAGTGGTGAGAAATCTGTGTGTTTTATATATGTGTATGGGTCAGTGGTGAGAATTCGGGGTGTGTATGGGTCAGTGGTGAGAATTCGGTGTGTATGTGAGTGTATGGGTCAGTGGTGAGAATCTGGGGTGTGTATGTGTGTGTATGGGTCAGTGGTGAGAATTTGGGGTGTGTGTATATAGGTCATTGGTGAGAATTAGGTGTGTATGTGAGTGTATGGGTCAGTGGTGAGAATCTGGGGTGTGTATATGTGTGTATGGGTCAGTGGTGAGAATTTGGGGTGTGTATGTGTTTGTATGGGTCAGTGGTAAGAATTTGGAGTGTGTGTATGTGTGTATGGGTCAGTGGTGAGAATTCGGTGTGTGTATATGTGTGTATGGGTCAGTGGTGAAAATTCGGGGTGTGTGTGTATGGGTCAGTGGTGAGAATTCGGGGTGTGTGTGTGTGTGTGTATGTATGGGTCAGTGGTGAAAATTCGGGGATACTCTGCTGTCTCTTCAGACCTTCAGGCTTTATAATGGAGGGTCTGGGGAGCGCTGTGTTTGAGGTGTATCCAAGGTGAGTCCCTGAGCGTCTTTCCTTCTCTCTCTCTCTTTCTCTCTCTCTTTCTCTTTCTCCTTCTCTCTCTCTCTTTCTCTCTCTCTTTCTCTCTCTCTCTTTCTCTCTCTCTTTCTCTCTCTCTTTCTCTCTCTCTCTCTCTCTTTCTCTCTCATGTTCCCTCCTGCTGTTCTGTGTCTCTCAGTCTGTAATTAATCCCAGCCCAACATCAGGCCCTGGGACTGCCTTCAGGTCGGAGTTCGGAGGTCACCGTGCCGGATGTCACCACAAGGGTCATGAAGGAGTTTCTGAGTCAGCAACAGGTAAGATTCGACACATGCACACACACACACACACACTGATAGACTCTGATTAAACACACTAACACATCATCAGAGTTACAGTACATTATTGTATCTCCCATACCTCACACACACACACACACACACACACATTCATCCATCCATTATCTTCATCTTAATCCACATGAGGCCGCAGGCCAGCCGGTGCCCACTTAGACACTCTGGGTGCAAGGGCAGAAACAACCCTAGACAGGGCGCCAATCCATCATAGGGCACACACAGTCACACACACCTTCACTCACTAAGGGCCACGTTAGAGACTCTAGTTCACCTAGCATGCATGTCTTTGGACTGCGGGAGAAAACCGGAGAACCCGGAGTAAACCTGTGTCAAAAGAGTGAAAAATTAATTTTCTTACAGAATTTTATATAAATTTTTTGTAAAAGAAACTGTCTTCATGAGAGAAAAGTGCTTTACCGTGCGTACAAACCCACACACACACACACACACTGCCTTGGTGCACAGTGGAATTGTGGGTAACAAACAGCCGACTTCCTTCTGAAGTGCTGATCATTTGTTCAGTTTGTTATCTGTGAGTCTGTAGCCAATTAAAGCCAAAGGAACTTGGATGAACTTTATCTGACTTCACACACACACACACACACAAAAACACACACACCTACAGATGAGAGTTTGGTCTGTGATTTTTCCTTTTGGACATTAGCTTGAAATACGTGTGTGTGTGTGTGTGTGTGTGTGAGTGAAAATAAGATCCAGACCTCCTGTCTCTCTTTCACTGTGTATGTTTTATTGCGAACCCTTTTGGACACACACTCACACACACACACACTATGCAGCGCTGTATCCGGTGTATGTGATGAGTGCCAGGTTTGTGAACTTCACCCACACACACACACACACACACACTGCAAGATTTATTCATGTTTCTGTAGATGCTACTCTTTCCTGTGGTGCAAGATACACCAGATGGAGAGAAATTATTCCCTCTCTCTCCCTCTATCTCTCCATCATCCTTCTCTCTCTCTGTCTCTCTCTTTCTCTGTCTTCATCATCCTTTTCTCTCTTTCCCTCTCTCTTTAATTTTCTTTCCTTCATACTTCTCTCTTCATCCCTCTCTCTCTCCATCTTACTTTTCTCTCTCCGTCATCAATCTCTTTCTCTATTTTCTAACATTAAAAGTAATGGACTACTAGTGTTTAATACAGTATGTGTTTGAGTGTGTGTGTCTGTGTGAGAGTGTGTGAGAGTGTGTGAGTGTGTGTGTGACAGAGAGATGAGAGATGAAGGTTAATGTTCTCTAGCTGTGCATCAGTTCCCTATTAGTGACCTGCTGAGTGACTTTTTTAAATGAGCATATTTCCTGACAGCAACACATCTCAAAAAAGTTGGGACGGGGCAATAAGAAGCTACAAACAATTGCAATTGCATTAGATCAATTAGCAATAGGTCATTAACATGCCTGGGTATAAAAAGAGCATCTTGGAGTGGCAGCAGCTCTCAGAAGTAAAGATGGGAAGAGGATCAACAATCTCACTAATTCTGCACCGACAAATAGTGGAGTGATATCAGAAAGTAGTTGGACAATGTAAAATTACACAGAGTTTAAACACATCATCATCTACAGTGTATAATATCATCAACATATTCAGAGAATCTGGAAC
>JAOUQV010340260.1:0-10711 GCA_028565295.1 Aspidoras spilotus
ACACTCTGCTCTTACTGGTGCAATGTGCAATTAATGAAGATTGACCACCAGGCTTGTCCAATTTAGCCATGAAACCTTCCACACTAAAATGGCAGGTGTTTCAGTTTCATTGTCTAACCCCTGTATATATATATAGTGGCAAAAAAAATAAAAAAGCACAATTACATTTTACTGAAGAATTTGTCATTTTCCTTTCTTTCTTTGATGCAGTCATTTGACGGATGACTGTCCCTGCACTATTACCCCTTTCCTAACCTCTTAACCACCCTCTGATATGAAAGTGAAAGTGATCTATGCTTGCACACAGTGGAATTGGTCCTGCACTTTTAACCCATCTATGCAGTGAAACACACATTTATACACACACGTGAAGCAGTGAGCAGCCTCCACAACACCCGGGTTAGATATCTTGCCCAAGAGCACTTCAGCCATTTTATGACTTGGCGGTACCAGGAATCAACCCAGGGACCTTCTGGTCACAAAGCCAGTTCCTTGACTGCAAGACTACAACAGCAATTATATATATGTTACCTTCTAATGCTTGTATTTCCTCAACACTATGAATTACAATATGTCTAGTTAGGAAATTCATAGAACATCATAGGGCACACACAATCACACACTTATTTACACACTAATGGGCAATTTGAGACACCTATCATTATTATCTGGCATGCATGTCTTTGGAATGCGGGAGAAAACCGGATTACCCAGGGGGAAAACCCACGCAGACACAGGAAGAACATGCAAAGTCTACACAGAAGTCGCCACACCCAGAGCTCGAAACCCAGATCTTCTTTCTGTGAGACCACAGCATTATCCACTGTGATACCGTGCGACCCTTGTGTCAACCAGCTCTGCTTTTTTACAGTGATTTAGCATTATACAAATACATTCCATGTTTGACAAAAAAACGTATAATTAAGAGATGAATAACCAGCATTGGAGAATAAATGAGAAGCCATAGCACACTGGATTGAGTGCATTAAAGGATGCACTTCAGCTAAAAGCCTCCACCACATGAACTCTTACTGCCATCAGTTCAGAAACTTTCCTCCACTTATCCTTCACCTTTCAAAGCAGCCAGATTCAGAAGCATGCACTCGACAGCCTCCTTCTGGGCTCTTCAGTGACAGGCTAGAAAAATGTCACATGGTGCTCGTCTTGGTTCTGAAAAGTTCAAGCAGCTCAAATCATCCTCGCATCCTCGTCTGTTTATTTAATGCAGAAAGATATGGGTTTCTGGCTTGTTAAAAACGAACGACAGGACCTGTCTCAAAAGTAAGGATATACACCAGAAAAGCACTTATTTCTATATTTGCACAGGGATAACCTGACTGAGCATCCCAATCTCTTTTCAGCTGTTGCAGTCATGGGATTCAAATCCCTGTTACTAACACTCCTGGCCTTTTTAGCAATGTGCTCTAGCAACTGAGCTATGAAGGGTGTTCTATATTAAGCTATATATGTGAATTATTATAAAACGTGTTGCAGGTTATGAAAGTTATGACATTTTACCAAAAGCGTAGAATGTAATAAAATAATCGTATCTGTTTTGTTCAAATCTATAATTCACTCTTCAATACGAGTTAAACCATGAGGGCGTACTGGGGCAGTTGACACCCTGCCTCACTCCTCTGTGTCTATCAGTGCATGTGAAACAGATAAGCCTTTCACTAATGCTGACATTCCGAGGTCTGAATGTGTCTGTGTTCCTCAGGGAGGTTCTTCGGGAAACCATGGATAACGATGAGCTTTTGGAAAGGGACCAATGGACCATGTTTGGTAATGAAGTAGAAAAGATGGAGATCGGGGTGATCAGGAACCAGCACATGGTCCGACAACGCATGGACTGCACGGTGTTGCGTAAAGAGGTAAAGATGAGAAACTTCACATGGTATTTTACTAAAATTTCACTGAATAAATTGTCTTCTGTGATATTTACAATCCTGTGTAGCGCCTGCTGCTTTACCATTTTCTTAGCTCATGTATAGATTAATGAGTTGCAAATGAGTAAAAGCAGCATGGCAGTACCACAAGGTGGTTTGATACCCAGTGTTGTGAAAGGTAAAAGAAAGATCATTCAAATAAGTAGATATGAAAGTGCAATTAGGAGGCATGGTGGTGCAGTGACTAGTGCTGTAGCCTCACAGGAAGAAACACCGGGGTTCGCGCCCTGGTTGGGGCGACTCTGGAAATTTACATGTGGAGTATGCATGTTCTCACCGTGTTCGTAGAGGTTTTCTCCGGGTACTCTGGTTTCCTTCTGCATTCCAAAGATATGCATGATAGGATAATTGGTGTCTCTAAATAGCCCATTATTGTGTGATTGTGTCTGTGAGTGTGCCCTACGATGGATTGGCACCCTGTCTAGGGGTTAAGCGGGTATAGAAAATAAATGAATGAATGTAAGTGCAATTTTAAAATGTTGGGATGCTAACAAACTAAATCTCTCATGATTCAGGTGGAGTTAATGGTAGACATTCACAATTTTGCCCAGTTTTGTAATTATTTCCAAGCATTTTTTGTTCTCAAAAAATATATATCATCATGTGCCACTTTATTAGGTACACCTGTTCAATTGCTTGTTAACACAAATATCTAATCAGTCAATCACATGGCAACAACTCTGCATTTAGGCATTCAGAGGTGGTAAATGACATTGTGCCAGACGGGCTGGTCTGAGTGTTTATCCTACGAGGAATTAAGGCAATTCAGAATGAAAAAGAAAGTCAAAACTTGTAAAATTTATATAAAATAAAAATATATATTTCTGCATATGTATTACTTAAAGCAATCTTCCTTCTTCTCCATCCTCCTGTCTTACTGTGAGTCTCACAAGTCATGTTTTTGATAAAATTTTCATCTTTACCCTTAGGCAGAAAGAAAGATTTCATCACACTTGAAGTTTCTGGATGATTTGAGCATGAAGACTCCAGATTTTTCCATCCCGCTTCGTCCCCACACTGTTTGGGAAGGAATGGCTGTCAAACTCTCCTGCACTATCGATGGTTGTCCAACACCCCAAGTCACCTGGTTAGAGATTTTAGCAGCACATTTACTTTATATATTGGAAAAAGTTCCTCCATATTTAGTAATTCAAACATTTTCTGGAATTTGTCTCTTTAGTTTTGTAGGATATGTATGGCATTCGGGGAGGGCCTGTGTAGGAAAGTCAGAGAGCACGTGTCTGAGGCAAATGCAAAATTTATGCATGAATTCAAACAGACATTTTCATCATTTATAAGTCATTAAGGCAAGCAAGGGTCAGGCTGTTACGAGGGGAAGGTTGTTGAAACCAAACAGTGGGGACAATACTTCTTAACCAATAAGGTTAATTACAAAGTAAATAAATGTACAGTTGGGCCAAAAAGTATTTAATCAGCCACTGAGGAGGTTTTTTATAAAGATAAGAGAGGTCTGTAATTTTCATCATAGGTTACACTTTAACTATGAAGACAAAATGAGGAAAACATCCAGGAAATCACATTGTAGGGTTTTTAAAGAATGTATTAGTAAATTATGGTGGAAAATAAGTATTTGGTCAATACCAAAATTTCAACTCAATACTTTGTAACATGAACCTTTTTGGCAATGACAGAGGTCTATGGCGTTGAGATCTGGAGACTGGCTTGGCTACTCCAGCACCTTGATTCACTCCTTCATTGCTCGAGCGGTGTGCTTGGGATCATTGTCATGCTGGAAGACCCAGCCACATTTCATCTTCAATGCTTAATGCACTGAGGGAAAGAGGTTTTTACTTAAAATCTCACAATACATGGCCCCGTTTATTGCTCCAGCCCCTATAAATGTCCCCAAAGCATAATGTTTCCACTCCTATGCTTCACAGTAGGTGAAGTGTTCTTGGGATGCAATTCTTCCACCAATCACGATGAGATGAGTTTTTATGTTTATGTTTAAAATGTTCTTATTTGGTTTCATCTGATATTCTTCCAATTCTCTTCTGGATCCTCCATATGCTCTCTGGCAAATCTCAGATGGGTCTGTACATGTACTGGCTTAGGCAGGGGGACATGCCTGGCACTGAAAGATTTGTGTCCCTCTCGGCATAGTGTGTTACTGATAGTAGCCTTTTTACTTTGGTCTTAGCTCTCTGCAGGTCCTTAATAAGGTTCCTCCATGTAGTTCTGGGATTTTTGCTCACTGGGATCATGATTGTTTTGACCTCACAAGATGAAATCTTGCATGGGGCACAAGATCGAGGGAGATTACCAATGGTCTTGCATGTCTTCCATTTTATTATGAATTGCTCCCACAGTTGATTTTTTCACACTAACCTGCTTAACTATTGTAAATTCACCCTTCTCTGCCTGGTGCAGGTCTACAATTTTCTTCCTGGTGTCCTTTATCAGCTCTTTGGTCTTGGCCATGTTTGAGTTTGGAGTCTGACTGTTTGATGCTGTGGAGAGGTGCATTTTATAAAGATAACCAGGTCAAAAGGTGTCATTAATACAGGTAACATGTTGAGGACAGAAGAGATTCTTAAAGAAGACGTTACAGGTCTGTGAGAGCCAGAAATTCTGCTTATTTTTGGGTGACCAAATACCTAGTTTACACCATAAATTACAAATAAATTCTTTATAAATTCTACAATATGATTTCCTGGATTTTTTTTTCTTAATTTGTCTCTCATATCTCGTATTGACTAAATAATTATTGGCCCCACTGTATATGATGCATTGTTAAGTTATTTAATTATTTATTTACATTTTTGAAAGGAAGTGCTTATGTGAACTATCTCGCTGCTGCACTCAAAGAGGAAACAAAATCACTGTGGAATTGATGAATAAAAAAATGAAATGCAAAAAAAATTTCTGCACTAACACGGATGTATAGGTTATGCTTATATTTAGTCTCTTCATATACCAGGCTAGAGTAGGGTAATACACTTAATACCTCACACCGCACTTAGCATAAGCTATTCCTAACACATAAAGTACCAATCTAGCCCTGAGAAAATTACCTGAGTGTTACACCCTGGTCAACTGAAATGAATAACAGAGCACTACATGATGGGATTCGGAGTCACAGTTTCCTGCTTGTGCCTTGTCGCAATCTGTTGGTCGCCAGCAGTGCTGCTGGAACACAGGCAATCTGCAAACACAATTACAGGGACTAGGCAAAAGACTTAGCCAGGAAAACGACATCAGTATCAATATCCGGAAATACAAACCTGATTCCAAAAAAGCTGGGACACAGAACAAACTGTAAATAAAAATGAAATGAAATAATTTACAAATGTCAAAAATTGATATTGTATTCACAATAGTATATAGACAAATGTTGAAAGTAAGACATTTTGAAATGTCTTTCTGAAAATAGCTGGGACGGGGCAATAAGAGGCTGGAAAAGTTGAAGGTACAAAAAAGGAACATCTGGAGGACCAATTGGCAATAGGTCATTAACATGACTGGGTGTAAATAAAGCATCTTTGAATGGCAGCGGCTCTCTTACCAATCCCCCTAAATCTGCGCCAACAAATAGTGGAGTGATATTAGAAAGGAGTTCAACAGTGTAAAATTGCAAAGAGTTTAAACATATCATCATCTACAGTGCATAATATCATCAAAAGATTAAGATAATCTGGAAGAATCTCTGTGCGTAAGGGTCAAGGCTGGAAAACCATACTGGGTGCCCGTGATCTTCAGGCCCTTAGACGACACTGCATCACATACAGGGATGCTTCTGTATTGGCAATCACAAAATGGGCTCAGGAATATTTCCAGAGAACATTATCTCTATAACACAATTCACTATAATATCCGCCATTGCCAACTAAAACTCTATACTTCAAAGAAGAATACATCTAAACAAGATACAGAAGCGCAAACGTCTTTTCTCTGGACCAATGTGGAAACCTGTTTCTTGTAAAGACTAATCAAAATTTGAAGTGCTTTATGGAAATCAGGGACGCCTTGTCATTCAGACTAAAGAGGAGAAGGACAACCCAAGTTGTTATCAGCACTCAGTTCAGAAGCCTGCATCTCTGATGGTATGGGATTGCATTAGTGTGTGTGTGGCATGGGCATCTTACACATCTGGAATGACATCATCAATGCTGAAATGTATATCCAGGTTCTAGAGCAACATATGCTCCCATCCAGACGAAGTCTCTTACAGGGAAGACTTTGCATTTTCCAACATGACAATGCCAAACCACATACTGCATCCTGGCAGTGAAGAAGATGGATCTGGGTACTAAACTGGCCAACCTGCAGTCCAGATAGAAAACATTTGGCACATCATAAAATGGAAATATCAAAGGCTTGGTGTTGGAGAAATATTTAGTTAATGATGTGCTGTAACATCCTGGGTAGTTATTTTCTGCCTGTCTTTCCGAGTCCGTCTGCTCTTCTGTCTTCTTCGAATGGTATGTTTTGTTATTGACCAAATGGTTTGTCTTTACTTTTCATTCTATAAAACTCCTTCAAGCCTCAGATATGCTGTTCCCCCGGCGAAAGGTCTGAATCTCTACAATACTTTCTTAGGACAAGATAATTAGCTAAACTCAATGTGGATTAATTGCTTTAATAAAAATATCTCTGGAACATGTGTTTGTGTGCAAGGGGATCCGAGTGGCACAAAGGAGGTCCAATGATGCTGTAGTGGCATTTACAAAACAATAATACTAAACATATGTCAGATGTTGCGCCGAATACCAACAAGCAACCTTTGCATTCATTCTTTCAGTCATTCAAACTTTCACTTATTATCATCCACTTAATCCATATGGGGTTGCGGTGCCCACCCAGCAAATCTAGGGACAAGGGCAGAAAACACTCTATCGTATGGCACACTTACACAAACATACATTCACACACTTAGGGCCAATTAGAGACAGCACTTAACTTAGCATGCATGTTTTTGAAGAAAACCGTTGCACCGCTAGAAACCCGCGCAAACACTGGGTCGAACAAGCAAAAACAAGCACCATCAAAATTTCCCTACTTTTCCCACCCGGGGGTCAAATCCAGGTCATTTTTTGCTGTGATACGTCAGCGCTACCCAGTCTTCCACCTTCCAAGTCTTCCACCTTGCAAACCCAACCTTTACATATCAGTTTAAAAAAGAAATTAATATTTTATTTCAGTAAAAATTGTCTACAATATTAATTAAAATCTCTTTTTCATATGTTGCCCAACCTGCCAGGTATAAAGATGGCATAACTTTGACAGCTTCCTCTCTACCCTGGAACTACAAACTGCTTCAGAAATATGGCCTCAACACTCTGGAGATTAGAAGGTAATCATACTAATCAAAAATGTATGTCACCTTGAATTCAATTTGAATTTTTTAGAATGTCTACATCTATGACCTTGGACTGGATTTGTTCCTCAGGTGCAGCACTGCTGATGCTGGAGAATACAAAGTGGTGGCTAAAAGCTCTAGAGGCGAAGCAACAACCTATGCCACACTTGTAGTGAACTGTAAGTGATCGACATTATTGATTTTTTTGGGGATGCCAATTACTATCTACTCAAGTCATACACAACATGTGTATATCATTAGAATGTGCATAGACGGAGAAATCTGCAGAGTACATAATAATGAGAGCTTTAGATTGGTTAGTTTTGATCTTGGTCAGATATGCGTCCTATAGTGCTCGAGACAATGCAGAGAGGTTTTTTGAATTGGTTGATATTTATGATTGTGATTGTACAGAACTGTTTTATAGAGGAGAACAAATAAATGAATAATAATAATAAAATAAAATAAAAACAATTAATAAATAATAATAATAATAAATCATTCTCTCTCAATAAATCAAGACAATTCAAACACAATGTGTCTTTATTTTTATATTTTTCATACTGTTTTGTCTTTATTTTACTTGATGATGGCTCTCTATCTCTCTCTCTATTTTTCTCTCTCTATTTCTCTCTCTCCTCTGTCGTGTTACCTACGATCTTTCATTTCCAAATCAGCAAAGCAAGATCTTGTAGCAGGAATAAAACACACCAAGGCTGTTGGTAAGTGCTGTAATAGGACACATCCTCTCTTCCTTCCATCTGCCCTATATATTAACACCGAGAAGGTTTACAAATAATTACAAATGTGTTTGCATGTGTGTGTGTGTGTGTGTGTCCCAGTGCTGTCTAGTGTAGTTAATGAAATGATTACTGGATTAGGAACACCTGGCAGATAGCATATTATCACTGATAACTTGCCCCAATCAATGGTTACATGTACAACAGAGGACACTTGTTCATTGTGGAAAATAAAACACATGAAAATATAATAAAGTTATCTTATATTTTTCTATTATTTATTCATTTAATTTCTTCTCCCTAATCCACATGGCGTCGTGGGTCAGTCGGCGCCCACCTGGCAACTCTGGTCAGAAGGGCAAGAGCAACCCTAGACAGGACGCCAATCCATCATAGGGCACACACAGTCACTCATACATTCACACACTAAAGGCCAATTTAGAGACACCAATTAACCTAACATGCATGTCTTTGGAATGCGAGAGGAAACCGGAGCACCTGAGGGAAAACCCACGCTAACACAGAGAACGATGCAAACTCTAAGTCTCACCCAGGATGGAGCCCAGGTCTTTCTTGCTGTCACTTACCCACTACGCCACTGACCTGCCCTATTTTATCTATACAAAGCAAAAAAACACCTCTCTCTATATAAAAATACTAATACAAATATGATATGTGTTTATTTAAAAAAAATGTCAATTAAACGGGGAGTGTTTGGTTTTATTTTAAGTTCTCACTAACTTTGGAAAAAAGGATATTTTTAATTAATCCATTTTAGTCGTTGGATTACGGTGAAAGGTTTCGGGTCAAAGCAGTAGGAACATCACTCATACTAAACTCATATAGACTCAGTTTGAATAATGCATCATATGCACAAATAAAGGTTATAAATTTCATTAAATCTAACAATGTTCTAAAATTATAATATAATAATACTAAAAGTAATGCAGCTCTCTACCACCTTTATAAATACATTTTATTTATTGGCAAATAGTTTTGGTGTCATGCTAAGATTCATTTATATAGTACATGGTGATGAAAAGACAGAACACTTAATAAATAAATAAATTAATTAATTAGTGAGGCATATGACCAACCCCAGACACCCCAAACCCGGCCTTATTCCAAGCTTACCATTCTTTCCTTTTCCTTCTTACCTTTCTTTCTTTATTTCTTTTGGGGCAGTCATAGGCTTGTTGTTAAGGAACCAGCCTTGCAACCGGAAGGTTCCTGGTTTGATTCCAAGTACCGACAAGTTATGGCTAAAGTGCCCTTGGGCAAGACTCCTAACCCCCAGTTGCTCCCCGGGCGCCGTGCTGGCTGCTCACTGCTCTGGGCACATGTGCTCACTTCACCTGTGTGTGTTTATGTGTGTGTTTCACTGCACAGATGGGTTAAATGCAGAGGACTAATTCCTCTGTGTGCAAACATAGTGGCAAAATGTATCACTTTCACTTTCCCTACTTCTATAACCACCAGCCACCACTGATCTACAGTATATCAATCAATATACCATGTCTTATGACGGCTTGGCTTTTATCCTGTGACTGGATCATGATCATTTATGTTTGATTATTATTCTGTGTATGTGCTGATTGATGCAAAAACTGTAATACAAAATAAAAAAGAATTTTGCTCATTACCTCCAATTCCAGAGATTTTCATTCACGCTGCTCGAAACTACATGAAATTCCAATGGGAAATGAAAAACATTCCTGAATTCCTGAAAGCTTACATTTCCTGCTTGAGTGATTCTGATGTGGCTCTGTGCCAAGCGTCTTCATAAAGTTTTTTACTTCATTGTTTGTCTTCTCAGGCTACGGAGTTCGACAGCCTCCTCTCACTTCATACTGATAATTAGATGTGCTTCAGTGACAACACACCCATTTTCATTTCTATAGAAAAAATAGCAGTCTCATGACTGCTAATATAATTATTTATACAATTATAGACTAGTTTTTTTTTCCTACTAGTGATAGATGTTCTTCCTCTTCTTCTTTCAGCTTCTACGTAACGGAATACTAGTAATAGATATTTAAAATAGTCTTTCCAACATCCACTTGCACACATTCTTGTCATTATTATTACCATTATTACACCTGATATTGGTGTGTCTCTGCTGCTACGGTCTTTTAAATATCGACAAATATCAGTAGAAGCATGATTGTTTCATACCTAAGATAATGTTAATGCATTATTTTGCTAGGCTACTTTCATTTTTCTGCAAAGAAAAATCCAAAATATTTCAATTATTATTATCATTATTATTATCATGGTGGGGAATGTCTGTGTGGAATTTGTATGTGTGGGTTTTCTTCAGGTTTTCTGGTTTCCTCCAGCATTCCAAAGACATGCATGTTAGGTTCATTGGTATCTCTTAAGTAGCCCTTACTGTGTGAACGTTGGCTGTGTTTATGTCCCAGCTTCACTTGGTACACTGTGTAGGCTTGTTCCTGCCCTTGTGCAGATAGTTTAAGCAGACTAAATGATTCATAGTCTTATTTTTATTCTTATTCCAGATATATACAGGGTTTATACAATGAAACTGAAACACCTGTCATTTTAGTGTGGGAGGTTTCATGATTAAATTGGACAAGCCTGGTGGCCAATCTTCATTAATTGCATCAGTAAGAGCAGAGTGTGAAGGTTCAATTAGCAGGGTAAGAGCACAGTTTTGCTCAAAATATTGCAATACACACAAC
>JAOUQV010340276.1:0-10710 GCA_028565295.1 Aspidoras spilotus
TTTGTCAATCCACAGTCAGACATACTGTGAATTACTTGAATTTAAAGAAATTCAGGACCATTATTAACCTCCCCAGGAGTGATCAGCCAACAATGATCACACCAAGAACAATGGGGTTAATGATTTGTAAGCTCACAACGGAACCTGTGATAACTTTGAATAAACTGAAGGCTTTCTCACATTAGCTAAGGTTAAGAAACATAAGTTCATCGTCAGAAGAACACTGAGCAACAATAACGGGTAAAAGTGATCTATTCGACACTATGCTTGCACACAGTGGAATTGGTTCTCTGCTTTTAACTCATCTGTACAGTGAAACACACATATGCACACACACACACGCAGGAGGTAACTGATGCTCTCTAAAAAGATATACATCACACTGGAAATTCTTAAGTAAAGTCTAAAGTAAAAAATCAGGACATCCGTCAATGAGCTGAATCTCAAGAGAGCCGGATAATGATGCTAAGTGCACAAGAATGGTGAAAGATTGGATAAAGAATAATAAACATAGAGTTTTGGAATGGCTAAAATGAAAAAAAGATTAAATGCTGTGGAAGGATCTGAAGTCAGCAGTTCATGGCAAGCTGTTTTATATGTAGAAATAGACTAAAATTCCAATAACTAATCAATAATTACTGAAAATACTAAGATGCAGTTGCATGCCAGATACTGAAAGCGAAGGTTTACATATGTTTGTCTCTCACAGTTATGTAATATTGGATCATTTTCCTTAATAAATTAATGACAGAGGTTGCATTATTTTGTCTTGTATGATTTAGATGTCTTTGTTTTGTTTTCGAATACAATTTTAGGTCAGATATAGTACATTTTTAATATTTCACAAACTTTTAAGCAAAACTAAAAATCTAAATCAGGACATAAGTTTGTTTGTCACGTTGTCAAGAGACTGATATTAACATTCCCAAGAGGGATTTCTACTAAACACACTGGAAGCTTTTCCAAATATGCGAAGTAAAAATAGGTTAGCATATGTCCTAAAAAACCTCCAACAAAAGCATAATGTTGCAACATATAATACAAACTGTACTCATTTTAGAAATGGGACAAGAACTACCTGTAAATTACACCCGGTGTGTTTAACTATGTGCATGCAACCTATAAAGTATACAGTGAGACAACCAAGAGCAATACCCCTGGAGTCTAAGAAAGCAGGGGCAGAAGATGACTCACTGGAGGACTACATAGCTATGGACTTTGGAACAGACTCGACTATGAAAAAGTGGATAAACAGGGGCAACTAAAGTGAGAGAGGGAAAGACAGTGCAAGTTTGTGAGTGGATGGAAGATGATAATATCTGAGAGAAGACTAAGGATTCATCAAGGAAGAAAATAGGGCTTGGATGAGGTTGTACAGAGATCCTGCATTTAACAATACTTTTTATGGGGTTACTGATATTACCCGGCTGAAGTCCAGCGACAGGTTACTTACCATTACTCACAGGATATCAACACCTCTGTTACTAATGAGGAGATCTCAAGCACAGTTATGCAGGTAGATGACCAGACTGTCTACTGCTAACCAGAGTGTGGTTGAAGAGTAGGAGCTAGTAGCAAAAGAAAAAAGAATGGGTCAGAAAATAAATGTACGTTGGCCAGGTGCAGCAGATAAGGTAGGTTGGAAAACTATAAGCAATGATCTGAAAGTGTACTAGAGGGTTGTAAGAGATCAGCATGAAAACGTGCAACACATAAGGAAGTCAAGGTGGTAAGAAGAAATAGATACATTTGTTAGGCAACTAAGGTCTCTTAAGAAGCAGTGGAGCGAGAAGGGAAACAGGAAATGGAGTGCATTAACTTTCTGCAGAAGGAGTTTAAAGCTGGTTTGGCTGTGTTAAGAAGAGCCTAGGCCTTGTGGAAGAGAAGGAAAAAGAAGGAACGTGCTAGCTTTTAGGAGTCCCTTATATTGTGAAGACTGGTCAATAGAAGTCAGAGAGGTTAAAAATAAGAATAAATGAGTTAAATGAGAAACTTAATGATGTATATACTGACGAGGAACAGGCAAAAATACTTGATCTGCCACGGGATATTCCACCAGTGGGTGAAGCCAAAACAGAGTAAGATTCAAGACGTGGTGCATTAGGTAAAGGCAGGATCTGCTCTAGGGCCTATGTGCCATATTGTGTGTATAAATATGCGCCTGAGGTTACAAAGTTTTTGTGGAGGTTGATAGTGGTAGTTTGGAAGAAAAGGGATAATTCCAAAATAATGGAGAAGAGCAGGGGGTGTCCTTATCCAAAATGAGAAGGATGCTCTGAGTATAGATCGGTTTTGGCCTATAATTCTTCTTAATGTAGACAGTGTGTGATAGCACGGGCACTGGCTACATATTTCAACATTTATAAATACATCACTACAGAAAGCAGAGTTTTCTGGCTCTGCTAGTTGTTTAGATCATATGAATATGATTTAACCGGTGAAAAGTTTAGGTAGGTGAAGCAAGTTGAGGGCCTAAAGACCGAGATGGTTTAGGCTATTGATAGCATTGATAGGCCATGTTTGTCAGGTGTCCTTAATTTGCCACTAACAGAGGTAGAGAGGATGGAAAGGGTCATGAACAAAGCAATCAGGAAATGGTTAGGGGTGCCGAGGTGATTGAGTTGTGTGGCATGGTATGGGAGAGGAGTGCTAGAACTACCACTCACAAGTGTATTTTCAGAATTTGATTTGTTGATTTTGTTAGGAGCAAAGGATGCAGTGGTTAAAGCAGCAACACCAGTCATGAAAACAGAGGAAATAGAACTCACAAATTGTTGTACAGGTAGCAAGGAGCTTATTAGAACTTAGGGATATAGTTGGTGCAATGCCGAAAGGCAGGCCTTGGGTCACGTGAGTCATGGAAAGCATTTAGTAAGGCCACATCACCAGAGAGCAGGCGAATTATTACTAGTGTTATTCCTGAGCAGGAAGAGGAGGCTAGGCGTGCTACAGCAGCAGCAAAGGTGAAGGCCAGTGGCTTTGTTGGGAGAAGCGGAAAGTGACTTGACAAGAGTTATGGGTAATGCAGTCGTCAAATTGAGTTTCTGCTGGCTGCAACTTATGATGTTCTTCCAACACCAAAAAATCTTGGGTAGACCATGACCCTAGCTGTAGATTATGTGCAGGGGTTGGCTCGCTGAGGCCAAAGGTTGGTAAACATGGAGACACAAACAGCTGCAAAAGTTTTAAGCTTGTTTTTCAGAAACAAAACGCCTTGAGGTGAATGCGTTACCAAGTGGAGGTAGTAAGAACGTGGATGGGTTTGTGTGTGAGAAGGAAAGTGCATGATTGGAAATTGTTGTCAGATGTAGGTAAGAAGCTACAGGTCCCAGGGTGCATTATAGTAACTACACTGAAATCACTGGAAGCTGAGGTGAGAGATTGAGGGTGGTAGGGTGGATGTGAGACCAGTGGAAATAAACTTTGAGAAATTTTTTTTAGCTAAATCTACTACATCCCTGCTTGTGCAGTTCTGCATCAGGGGCTGGAAACTAAGGGCAGGGGTAAAAGAATTATCAGAAGTAGCTGAAAGATCTAGCTTAAAGCTTACAGTATGTAGGACAGGACATATATTATCTAGGTTGGTGATTATGTGTTGTGTAAAGATAACACAGGATTGGTGGCACTGAGCATGTATTAACGGTGCTAGTGGAGCATCGTAAAGCCTTAGTCACCAAGGAGGCCTTGTTGTAGTCATGTTAAAGATAACATGGAACCGGTGGCTCTGAGCATGCAATAACAGTTCCAGTGGGACTTTGTACAGCCTTAGTCACCAGGGAGGCCATTTTGTAGTCATGGTTGTGGATGGTGGGTGGGTGTCAAGGCTGCAAAGCTGGCTTGGAGAGAGGTGAGTCTGGGATGACAGATCTCAGCATTGGGCTTTCTGGAGGTGACGTGGGCCTAATTCAGCAAAACATTGATGAGAAGAGGTGCCTACCTGATGACCCCAGAGATGAGCTCAGCAA
Organism: Aspidoras spilotus; assembly: GCA_028565295.1. Taxonomy (NCBI): domain Eukaryota; kingdom Metazoa; phylum Chordata; class Actinopteri; order Siluriformes; family Callichthyidae; genus Aspidoras; species Aspidoras spilotus. Next base: position 3,966 of record JAOUQV010340276.1, read on the forward strand.
TGCACCTGTTGAGGATCTAGTAAATTTGCTATGATATTGGGGTAAGTGATAAGTTGATTGGTGTTAAATGGCTAAAGGCAGATAAGTATAGGATGTTGTGGTAGCAGGCAGATTGTGATAATGGATTGGCATAGGATGCATTACATCTTATCCCGTTTTTCCTGTTTTTTTTTTTTACAATTAATGGTGCCCTGAAAATGAATCCCAACAGGTATCAGAAAACCTCAGTAATTGTACTTTGTTACTGTTTATGTTAGTGTGTTACTATGCATGACTAACATTAGTCACTCATTACAGTTTTAGTAGTTAAGTTATTTTTCAATTGAGAAGAAGCATGAGTTTACAAAGCCAAAATAGTTTTATAATTGTCTACATGACTACATCTGTTTTTTACGTGTTATTTACAAAGTATTTAAAGGAACTGAGCTGACTGAACTGTGTAAAATTGGGCGAGTGTTATCTATGCATTTACATGTATAGGATTTTATTTAGGGTCACAAGAGAAACTCAACACTTTCTCTCTCTTTACTCACGTCATAGCATCGCTTTTGCTCTATTTGGCTGCATGGATGAGTCAAATTTCTTCAATGCGCTCTGTCTCGTGTTGCTTGTAGCAGAGGGTCCCTGATAATACAGTTCATGTGGTGATGTTCGTCCAGGTTATTCTTGTTAATACAAATATTGTTCAAATGTATATCTGTTCATTTAATTGCAAACGTAACAGGTTTTCCTATTATAATATTCCTATTATATGAAACACTTCTTAAGTGGCTTATAAGTTCACTGCCTATCTTTTATATGTTTTGCATATTAATTTCCTGGATTAGTTAATAATTTTACATCTGTTTTTATATAGCATCAATATTTATTAATTAGCTAGAATTTCTCAGGACCTATAAAAATGTTTCTTGATACCTCCCTTTAGCTCAAAAAATGGAAAACATCCATTGTCAGATGTATCAAAATTTTACATTCTTTTTGGAAACCATGGATGAGGTTTCCTGCGGACTATAGAGGGACACTTATAAGCACCTTGAACAAAAGCCTAAATCTCTGAGTTCTTGTGGCATGTGCAGTTTACACATCTGGAAAAGCACTATCAAAGTAGAACAGTGTGTAAGTGTTTTAGAACACATTTAGGTAAGACAATGCTAAACCACCCACTGCAACCATCACAAAAGCATGGCTTCAAAGAGGAGTCAGGGTGCTGAACTGGCCTACCTGCAGTACATATTTTTCACCAGTACAGATCATTTGTCATATCTTAAAATAAAAATCTGGCAAAGAAGACTAAGGGTGTATTGAGAAGATAAAATTCTTCATTAGACAAGAATGAGGCAACATTCCTTTACCAAATCTCCAGCACTTGATCTCCTGAATTCCCATAACTTTTCAATGGAAACTGCTGGTCCTGGACTTTGCTGAGATGCATTACTGCCATGAGTTCAACATATATTTTAAATTAAATGATGAAAGCTTTCACTTTCACTTTCATCTTGTCTTATCTTATACTAGTTCAATTGCTTGTTAACGCTAATATCTAAGCAACAAATCACATGGTCGCCATGCATTTAGACATAAAGAGCTGATCAAGACAAATTGCTGAAGTGCAAATCGAACATCATATTGGGGAAGAAAGGTGATTCAAGTGACTTTGAAAGTGGCATGTTTGTTGGTGCCAGAGAGCTGGTCAGAATATTTCAGAAACTGCTGATATACTGTGATTTTCAGGCACAATCATATATAGGATTTACAGAGAATGATCAGAAAAAGAGAAAATGTCCAGTAAGCAGCAGTTGTGTGGACAAAAATGTCTTGTTTATCTGAGAGGTTAGTGAAGAATGGGCAGACTGGTTCTAGATGAGAGAAGTAACTCAAATAACCTCTTGTTACAAGCAGGGAATAAAGAATACCGTCTCTGTTGAAAGTATCCCATGAATAATTATTTCAGTTACAAAATGGGAAGAAATGGGTTCAGCCTTGTACTAGCAAGATGTACCTAATACAGTGACCCTAGCTATTTATTTTATTTGTATCAATATTAAAGATGACTTTTTAATAAAATTTGGATAATTAAACATATATATATCATCATTATTATTGAAAATGAGTGAATGTTATTTCTTTATCCAGATCAAAATATTTACTATTCATTTGGTCAAAGTTCTTTTTTTTTAACGATACAAATAAAGACTTCCGTGCGTCACTGCTTCGTTCTTGGAAAGACGTTTGACTTGACAGCCCGGGAGGTTCTATGTTCTCGATCTCTGATTGGTCAACTACAAACAGCGGATTGGTCAATATGGAAGCCGGATACGCCTATTTCGCTAAACGGACATTTATGACGGACATGTCTCGAGCGCTTCACGTTATTTAACCGGCTAAATAACGTGAATGTTCTCATAAACACACTGAAAACGAACACGCGCAGGTCGGAGATAAGAAGTTTCAAACATCCGAACACTGTGAACTAGAGTTCGAGAGCTAGCTGTGACTTTACTTCTGTTTATAGGCGGGAACCTGAGCGCAGCCGTTTCTGTCAACAAACACTGTTTTTATAGGAAGTTCTATAGGAAGGTCACGTTGTTTATAAATGTAGTACTTTCTGAGTAGTGACTTCGCATTCATTCCTCCGCCATGTTTCCGCTGGAATCGCCTTGGAATATTTCATTCGCAGGTTGTGGTTTTCTGGGTATTTATCATATCGGAGTGGCGAGCTGCCTGCAGCAACATGCGCCTTTCCTCATTGACAATGCGCAGCACATCTACGGAGCCTCGGCCGGAGCGCTCACCGCTACAGCGCTGGTCAGCGGGGCTTGTTTGGGTAAATCATCTCATTTGAACAAAATCTCAGCTATAACATGACAGATCCAATCTATTTCCCCCCCCCCTGTACTGTACAGATTTTCAGACCTGGTCCTGTTCTGTACTGACTACTCTCATAATTGTACTGTATAATCAGAGTACAGAGACTACACCGTAACCTGTTGCCTTTACAGATAGATGGAATGATGGATAGAGTAATGTGATGTTAACCTAGTTAAAGAGATAGATAGATAGATAGATAGATAGATAGACGGACAGGTAGGTAGATTTAATAGACGGACAGGTAGGTAAATTAGATAGATAGATAGATAGATAGAATGGCCTTTCTTCCCCATTCTAATGCTTGGTTTGCACTTCAGCAAGTTGTCTTGACAACCTTTACATGCCTAAATGCGCTGAGTTGCGGCCATGTGATGTGGCTGATTAGATATCAGTTGAACAGGTGTACTTAATAAAGTGGCTGGTGAGTGTATATGTGTAGACAGATAAACTAGAGAATATAATATGAATATATCTTAGTTAGAAACATTCCTAATGTATTCAAAACCTCTAAATTTTACATTTCAAAGAAGAGTCTATGTCTCTTGGAAACCTGGAGAAACGATTTTTTCCGAAGATACTGGTGATAGCACTGGTTCAGGTTTTTGGTTATGTTGTGATCATTTATAACACACTTGACACAACTGGGATAAAAGCAGAAAAATAGTTTTTATCAGAAATGAAGATGCCATATTGTCTACCTTGTATTCCTTATCTAAGCCATGAATAATCTTTAAAGAAGAGATAAAAGACTGTGCATAGAATCCACATCCACACGCACACATCTGTACCTAACACAACGCTGCATTTTCACTTCTTCGCTGTTTTACAGGAGAAGCTGGAGCCAGCATCATTGATGTTGCGAAGGAAGCAAGAAAGAGGTTTCTGGGCCCAATGCACCCCTCTTTTAACCTGGTGAAGATAATGCGGGGCATGATGAATCGGTTACTTCCACATGATGCTTACACCAAAGCCAGAGGTCGACTGGGTATCTCTCTTACCCGCGTCACAGATGGGGAGAATGTTCTGATGTCTGACTTCAACAGCAATGACGAACTGGTGCAGGTATGAATGACATACTGTAAGTTATAATGTATATTCAAAAGCATGTCTTATTTTGGGTTGTAGTGCAGTGGATATCACTGTTGCCTCACAGCAAGAATGATCATTGGTTTGATCTGGAGTTTGCATGTTCTCCTGGTGTCTGCGTGGGTTTCTCGCAGGTGTTCTGGCTTTATACCGAAGACATATGTTAGGCTAATTGGTATAGTTGAATTGAAGAAAAAAGACAAAAAGAGAATATAACTGTTTTACAGTCCAAAGATATACAAACTCGATTTCAAAAAAAGTTGGGACAAAGTACAAACTGTAAATAAAAATGTAATGCAATAATTTACAAATCTCACAAAGTGACACTGTATTTCCAAAAGAACATAGACAACATATCAAATGTTGAAAGTGAGACATTTTGAAATTTTATGCCAAATATTGGCTCATTTGTAATTTCGTGACAGCAACACAACTAAAAAAGTTGGGACTGGGTAATAAGAGGCTGTAAAGTTTCCTCTTCTCCTTCTTCTTTAGACTTTTTATATCGCATTACGATCTGGCATATGTTTTACGCCAGATTCCCTTCCTGACGCAACCCTCACCCCTTACAGCTTGAGACCGGAAAATAGCTTTTCGATTAACCTATCATGCATGTCTTTGGAATGCGGGAGGAAACCGGAGTACCCAGAAAAACCCTCAGTAACACGGGGAGAACATGCAAACTCAGAAACACAGAAATTTCACAAGTCGCACAATAAAGCAGTATCTAAACCATATCCAGAAGTGCAGACGTCTTCTCTGGGCCTAGGCTCATTTAAAATGAACTGTGGCAAAGTGGAAAACTGTTCATGTTCAGACAAATCAAAATTTTAAATTCTTTATGGAAATCAGGGACGCCGTGTCATTTGGACTAAAGTGGAGAAGGACGATCCAAGTTGTTATCAGTCCTCATTTCAGAAGCCAGGTTCTAGAGCAACATATGCTCCCATCCAGACGTCTTTTTCAGGGAAGACCTTGAATTTTCCAACATGACTATGTCAAAACACATATTTCATTAACTACGGCACCATGACTGTGTAGAAGAAGGGTCAGAGTACTGAACTGGCCTGCTTGCAGTTCAGATCTTTCACCTATAGAAAACATTCAGCGCATCACAAAACGAAAGACACAAAGTAAATGTCCTAACACAGTTTAGCAACTACAATCATACATTAGACAAGAATAGGTTAACATTCCTATCCCCCAACTTGAGCAAATTGTCTCCTCAGTCCACCGTGGTAAATATGGCCTTGTCCCAACCTTTTTAAGATATGTCATTTATGTTCTATTCTGAATAAAATATGGAATTTTGAATCTTCCACATTATTGCATTCCTTTTTTCTTCTTTGCCCCAGCTTTTTTTGAAATGGGGTTTGTACATGCAAGTTGAATTGGAGACACTAATTTGTCCGGCCCGAAACCTAAAACGGTGAAGGTTGCATCAAGGACGACATTGGGCATAAACGTGCCCTATTGGCAATGCGAGTGGTGGCAGGGGACAGCCGAAAGGTGAAAAAAATGTACTAGAAAAAAGATGTTAGTGCTAATCTTGAATAGTTTGTCTGATCACAGCACAATAAAAACACATGGTGCACAGCTGCACCCCTTCTAGAAAGATTTTCTTTTGAGTTATTTTGTGTGTGTGTGTGTGTGTGTGTGAGTGTATGGTTGGGTGAGCGTACAAGTGAGTGAGTGTGGGTCAGTGAGTATTATGATTATTATTTAGGTGAAATATTATGAAAATCTACATTATGTATGTGTGTTTGCCCAGGCATGTGTGTGCAGTACCTTTATTCCCGTGTACTGTGGACTTATACCTCCCACCCTACAGGGAGTGGTGAGTACATTTACATTTATGGCTTTTGGCAGACACTTATCTTATTTATAAATCCAAGTAGTTAAGGATTAAGGGCCTTGCTCTGGGGCCCATTGATGGGACATGAACTCATGACCTTAGGGGCATAAATCCAGTGCCTTAACCAGTGACTTTTTCACATTTTGGCATTGAGATCATTTGAGACAGACTGGATGCAGTATGTTAGAAGTTTGTAGATATAATGTCAGACTGTAATTGAATAGAATGTAGCTGAAGTTAATAAAGGTCAACCACCACACAATGGAATTGTTACTACTATTGTTAATACCCAGTGTTATTCAGCAACGTTCATAAATCTGTTGTAGAATTGCAGGACTTAAAGTTTAATAATGCTGAAGAATGAGATTGGCTTTGTAGAGATGTAGTAGATTGAAAATACTATAGCACTTGTGGTATTAGCACGGATGTTGAAGCTTTAAAATGTATAGCTTGATACAGATGTGGAAGAGCCAGACAGACTAAATGTCTAAAACGCTGCTACATAATGTACCTCTCTTAGTAGAAAAATAATTAGTTCTGGTATGACTATCAGCAGGTAGTCCAAAAGCATTATAGTTAGGAAACCATGAACCAAAGAGGGAAGATAACAACAAAAATCTAACAAAAAATTATTTTAAATTAGTCAAAAAACATCAGCATGTGAACACTGAACAATCACTGGATTAAGAACACCTGGCTAATAACAGGTTGGGTATTATAACGTCAGGGAACAGACTGCGCTAGAAGTGCTAGCACAACACCTCTAACTATCTCTTTATGGTTAAAGTCTAAGTTGCTCCATTTACCCATAGCCGGTAAATGTTGCTTTCTGGTGTGCAGTCAAAGATCAACATGTTGTATGAATTTGACGTGACCAGGCACTTTTTAATCATCATATGCTCGAGGTTCCTAATCTATAGTAGTGACAGTTCAGTG
>JAOUQV010340302.1:0-10708 GCA_028565295.1 Aspidoras spilotus
CACACTCTGCTCTTACTGGTGCAATGTGCAATTAATGAAGATTGGCCACCAGGTTTGTCCAATTTAGCCATGAAACCACCCACACTTAAATGACAGGTGTTTCAGTTTCATTGTCCAACCCCTGTAGAGTGCATAAACCATAGTAAAGATGCAGTATATCAAGTACATATGTATAGGGTAGGCCATTTACATAATTTAAATAAAACCCAGAAAAGGACCTGGATCTACAGCAGTGAAGGACAAACCAGTCAACAGTCACTTACTCCGTTCCTTTATAATAAATGCACAATATTTATACTTCTTCATTCATAAATTTCGAAAAGCCTACAATCAAGATTTAAATCATCTGACTTTATCAGCACTCACCCCTGGCAGACAGCTTCTTGGTGTTAATAATTTTGGCAGCATACTCCTGGCCAGAGGAGATCTTCATACACCGTCTCACCACTGAGAAGGCTCCTCTGCAAGATAAAGGCAAAAATCAGCCAGTTTAAATATTTATAATAGCTCAGCTAGTTACTAAACAGCAGGTTGAGCAAGAACGAATAAGACAAATGTTGTTTCTTGTGGCCGAGTTTGGGGTTTCAGGAAACTGTCAGAACAAAGATGTGCATGCATGATTTGAGTACAATGACGCTGCATTCTCAGGACCAGCCACATATAAAACTAAAAAAGATCACTAAAACACTTCCAGCTTCAGACGCGATACCCCAGGCACAAATATAAACAAAAAAGCCTTTAAAATGAATTCTGACCTACCAAAACATCACCATGAACTCTCATAACCGATAAGAAGATACGATATTAAAGATCATTGTGAAATCTTTGAATAGTCAGTTGTTTATTTATGTAATATCAATTGGGTTGACATATTTTGGCATGTTTTCAATCCAAAAAAACGTATATGCTGTGAGGTGTTTAATACCTAATGTCTTTGTAATGACAGACTTTTAAACACTCTCAGGTAGATCGGTTTTCATGACTGAAGCTCACATTAGATCTTTCAATAACATCCATTTTGACCTCCTCGCATCATCACCGTCAGCGTTTCTCTAATAGAAAGATTAGCATTAACAGGAAATCCACTTCTAATGTCTAATGCAAACGTAAGCTTAATGAATAGATAAGTAGGTTTATAATGATCTAGGGGAAGAAGCTAACTCTTCCTTCTCAATACTGAAAGAAGAAACTTGCAAGAAAGAAAGCATTATGCATTTTGAGTCTAATGAAGGGACAGACAGGCAGTTTAATAAGCTTTAATGTGCAAGCCGGAGCCAAAGACACTAAAGGCTCTAAGGCATTCAGTTAAAGAGCACTGTTTTTTAAATGAGTATTTAATAGTTAAAATCTTTGGTACTCTTAAATAAATCTTCCTCCTTTATTCACTGCCTCACTCACCCACCATCTTCATCCCTGACTCACTGCATCACTCACTCTCACTAGTCATAACTTACTATTTGCCACATAACATCACTCTTCCTACCAAATTCCCATACTCACTCACCCACTCAGTCTTTTCCTCCCTCACTCCCAATTTCAATATTTCTTTATTCTCTTCGTTCCCCACAGTTTTTCCTCCCTAATTCCCTGCCTAACTACCTGAAACTCTTCGTCCTACCCACACCCAATCACTCACTCACTTCCTTCCTTTATTATTCGCGGCTTCACTCAGTCCCTTACCCCTCACACAGTTTCTTCCTATGACAGTCACTCAATTCTTTCTCACTCGTTGTCTCAATCTATTCATCCCTCACTCCCTGACTCATTCTCTTCCACCCTCATTCATGGCTTTACTTACTCACTCATTCATGCCCTGCTTACTCACTGAATCATTTAATCTCTTTATTCCCCACTTCCTGCCTCGCTCACTTATATCACTTAATAAATCTCTTCATTCACACTGTCTCACTCCTTACTCTCTTTGTCTCTCACTCCCTGCCTCATTGACTCACGAACAGACTCACTCGTTGCATTACTTACTGACTAAATTGCTCACTCTCATCCTCACTTGCTCAGTGTTCCTCTCACTCCCTTTCCACCTTCCTCCATCACTCCCTGCCACGCTTACTCACAAACTCTCCCTAATTCTCCCTCACTCCAAGCCTCTCTCACTCACACTCTTTCTCCATCATTCTTTCAATCACTTATTCATCCACACCAAGAAGCCACCTAATTGCCTCCTTGAAGTGTGGTTGTGATTCCTAACTAACTATTAAATTTAGAATTTTGTGAAGGATGGCCTGCCATGTAAAAGTTAGAGCTTTGCGATGGTTGGATTCACAGAGGTGCTTCGTGGGATAGGGATAAATTGACCAAGCATCCTAATCTCTTCTCAGCTGCTGCAGTCCCAGACATATACAGTACTGGTCAGAAGTTTGAACACACCTTTTCAATGTTTTTATACATTTTTTTCCTACACTGTAAATTCATACTTAAGTCATCAAGATGCGCATAATGGATCATGTAGTAAACTTAAACAGTATCTCAGTAAAAAAACTAAAGAACAATTTCCAAATTATCTGACAAAATATCTTTCATGGAAGATTTGCTGGACCCATTACCATTGAATAAGGATGAATAATATAACTTGGATTACAAAATCTTCAGTTTAACTCAAAATAGAAAATTATACTATTTATTAAAAATTAATCAATTCCACCTTAAAAACTACTACATCTAATATTTAGTCGAATGCCATAATTTCTTTTTCTTCTTAATTATAATTATCTAGTCTACATTTTTACTTTTCTCCCAAAATTTCCTTCAGGGTTTACTTATTTTTGCAACATGTTCTTGAATGACTTTGTTAGATAGAGCATTCTTTTTCTCTGAAAATTAATAGTAATCAATGGCCAACCTCTCTGTTGTGAAGCTCTACTTCGAATCGTCTTAATATCCATTAGTGCAAAATGCTAATTCTTGCCATTTTTTTACCGGTCTAGGAGTATATACAGGTGCTGGTCATAAAATTAGACTATCATAAAAAAGATGATAAAGAATATGATTTCCATAATTTCTTACAAAAAGTGAGACTTGTATACTATACACATTTGTTACACACAGACTGATATATTTCAAGTGTTTATTATTTTAATTTGATGATTTGATGCCCGAATTACTGCAGCAATGTGGCATAGCATGAAGTTGATCAGTCTGTGGCACTGCTCAGGTGTTATGAGAGCCAAGGTTGCACCAGTAGTGGCCTTTAGCTGTTCTGCATTGCTCGGTCCTTAAACCAGGTACTTGTAGCTTTGGCACTATGTGCAGCTGGAGTCATTGCTTCAAGAACAACCAAAAACAGACATGGGTTTCAGCTGTCACATTCCTTGTGTCAAGCCACTCTTGAACAAAAGTGGCCTGGACAAAAGGGACTGGACTGCTGCTTAGTGATCCAAAGTTAAGTTCTCTGAGTAAATTTTGCATTTCTTTTGGAAAACAAGGTCACAGAGTCTGGAGGAAGAGAGGAGAAGCACAGAATCCATGTCACTTGAGGTCTAGTTTAAAGTTTCTACAATCAGTGATGGTTTGGGGAGCCATGTCATCTGCTGGTGTTGGTCCACTGTTTTTTCTGAGGTCCAAGGTCCAGTTCAACGCAACTGTCTACCAGGAAGTTTTAGCACACCTGCTGCTGACCAACTTTTGGGAGATGCTGATTTCATTTTCCAACAGGACTAGGCACCTTCACACAGTGCCATAGCTACAAGTATCTGGTTTAAGGACAATGGTATCCCTGTTCTTAATTGTCCAACAAACTCACTTGACCTGAACACTATAGAAAATCTATGAGGTACTCTGAAGAAGATGCGATATGCCAGACCCAACAATGCAGAACAGCTAAAGGCCTTTATCGGAGCAACCTTGGCTCTCATAACACCCGAGAAGTGACAAAGACTGATCGACTTCATTCCACACCGCATTGCTGCAGTATTTTGCGCAAAAGGAGCCCCAACTGAGTATTGAGTGGTGTATATGCTAATACGTTTCATGCTCATACTTTTCAGCTGGCCAGAATTTCTGTATGGGATTAAAATAATTTTCTGAGATACTGAATTTTTAATTAGTTGTCAGTTATAATCATCATATCAAAAGAAATAAACACGAATGTGTATAGTACACAAGTTTCACTCTTTCAATGGAATTATGGAAATAAAACACTCTTTTCACATATATATATTCGTTAAGAGGCACAGCTATTCATATACAGACAGCATTTTGTCCTATGGCACCAAGTCAAAAAGTTTGGACACGCCTAGGCAATCATTGAGTTTCGGCCAATGAGAAAGGAACGCAGAAGAGCTGGCTCGGCTCTGATTGGTTGACCATGTACACACTGTAATCTACGTGTGGAAAAACCCTGGGATTGATGTTATAATCTGCAGTGGGGTGTTTAGTGCATTGAGTATTAATCCAAAAAACAACGAAGCTGTCTTCCTTGCGTCGGAGTTCATATAAAAACTGGGGAAACACTAACGTGAATAACATTAAAACGTTGCACATTAAATGCACACATGTTACACAAATGCACAATTCAAAGCAAGCATTAAAAAGTAACCTATAACGAATTTAAGACTTATTTGGCATCCATTGTAATGACGCTGATACCCAAAGTGGCATTTGTTTGGTAACTTACTTGCCCAGTTCTTCATAAAGCTGATATTCGTCGGTGAACCTGGTACAGGTGGTCGCAGCCATTCTGAGCGAGTCGTCCAGGACAAATCTGATCAGCACTCAAGTCTAATCTCTGGCTTCCTCCACTGTGCTTTACAAAATGAAAGTAAACGGCTAAATACTGAGCAAAGAATTAAAAAAATGTCCAGTGTGTCAGCTCTGGCTCAGCTTTGTGCGCGGTCAGGTGTGCTCTGCCTCTGTTGTGCAGGTGAATCGCTCCTGAATGAAGTTGAGAGCGTCGACAGTGCGCCTCTGCTTCTGCTGCTCGGACGTAAATGACCCGCTTTTCCTCTCTTCCTGCTTCAGAGCAGAGAGATAGAATATTCGCTTATACAACACATCTCCCTTGCGGTGAATAGGGAAAGTACACCTAAAACACTTAAACCTTACAACTGCTCTATTTATTTATTTATTTATTTCTCCCTCTGAATTCATATCCAGTTTAGCTTTATTTGTGGAACTGTTCCAGTGAAAACATTAAGATAAAGAATAAAATAAATAACTGTTATTATTCTTTAATTCAGAATAAGAATTGTATATAATAAAATAAAGAATATTATATAAATAGAACACTTAAACTCCCTCACTTACTTATTCAGTCACTCACTTTCTTCCTTCCACTTTTCCTGCATACCTCTCGCTCTCTCTCTGTCTCTCTCTCTCTCTCTCTGTCTCTGTCTCTGTCTCTCTCACATTTAATCAAACTATCATTCTGTTTTTTTCCACACTCCATGCCTCCCTCAACCTTACACTCACTCACTCACTCACGCTCTTCCTCACTCACTCACCCAATCATTATTTTCTTCCCTTACTTTTCTTCCTTACTCACCTAGTGATGTATTCACCCACTCATTTTTATCTTACTCCCAGGAACACTTCCTCCCTTGTTCCCTCAAACCCTGTTTAACTAACTTAGTCACCCATTCACTTGTTCTTCCATCACTCCACTTTTCTCTCACTCCCTGCCATGCTTACTTAAATAACCACTTAAAAAACAAACTTAACTATGCAAATAAGCATTAAGATAAAGACATAGTGAAATTTTGTCACTTACACTGGAATTATTTACTTCAAAATTAATAAAAATTGTAATGAAATAATCACACAGTGACACAGTAGGTAGTGCTGTTGCCTCACAGCAAGGACCTGGGTTTGATCCCTAGATGTTTTCAAACACGGGGAGAACATGCATAAGCAGCACAGAAATTTCCCACTTAAATGGTATCTCTAAAGTGGCCTTTAGTGTGTGAATGTTTGTAAATATGTGTGCCTAGAGGATTGTTCCTACCCTTGTGCCCAGAGTTGCTGGGTAGGCACCGGCTGAATTCCAACCCTGTGTGAATTAATTATGATATCAGATAATAATGAATGAATGTAATAAAATAATTGATTTACAAACAATAGGTCAATTGGCAATAGGTCATTAACATGACTGGTTATAAAAAGACCATCTTGGAGTGGCAGTGGCTCTCAGAAGTAAAAATGGGAAAAGGATCACCAATCCCCCTAATTCTGCGTCAACCAATAGTGGACTGATATTAAGAAGGAGTTTGACAGTGTAAATCTACAGTGCATAATATTATTAAAAGACTCAGAGAATCTGAAAAAATCTCTGTGCATAAGAGTCAAGGCTGGAAAACCATACTGGGTGCCTGTGTTCTTCGGGCCCTTAGACGGCATTGCATCACATACAGGCATGCTTCTGTATTGGAAATCACATAATGGGCTTAGGAATATTTCTAGAGAACATTATCTGTGAACACAATTCACCGTGCCATCCGCTGTTGCCAGCTAAAATTTTATAGTTCAAAGAAGAAATCGTATCAAAACAAGATCCAGAAGCGCAGATGTTTTCTCTGGGCCAAAGGTTATTTAAAATGGACTGTGGCAAAGCGTGTTCTGTTCTGTGTTCAGATGAATCAAATTTTGAATTTCTTTATGGAAATCAGGGACTCCGTGTCATTCGGACTAAAGAGCACTCAGTTCAGAAGCCTGCATCTCTGATAGTATGGGGTTGCATTAGTGTGTGTGCCATGGGCAGCTTACACATATGAAAGGACACCATCAATGCTGAAAGATATATCCAGGTTCCAGAGCAACATACAGTGTGCTCCCATCCCTTCAGGAAAGACCTTGCATTTTCCAATATGATAATATTTTATTTTCCATAATTTCATTCTGTTTTAATTTAGAACTTGTACTTTGTCCCAACTTTTTTGAAATCAGGTTTGTACATTAGTGAGGCGTAGGCGTTAACCAGAGTCAGTTATCAGGTCAGACACAGTGATGTGTGGTGAGGTGCCTCTTAATACTAGTTAGGGTAACAGGGGAGCCAGTGTCCAGCTGGCATCACAGTGTGCAAGGAGAACCTTATACAGGGTGTCATTCCATTTCAGGGCATAAACACACATACACACACTCACTCTCACACTAAGAGAAATTTAAGTCCTGTAAGTTTCTATGTATTTTTCATGTTTTGTGGGTCTGAGAGGAACGAAATTTCATTCTGTGTATGTCTTGCACATATTGCAGATTTGAAAATAAAATTTATATCAAACATACCATACAATTTTGAGACACCAATTAGCCCAACGCATGTATTTGGAATATCTGAGGAAACTGAAGCATCCAGAGAAAACCCACACGGATACACAGGGCGAAACATGCTGAAAAGTTATTAATATACTTTTATTATTATGTTTTTTTATTTACAGCCTTGGTATTTTATTCTATAATAAAGTGACTCATATGTCCAAGTGTATGTCTGTCTATCTGTTTCGGCTGTGTTGTCCTGTTTTGACTGCATGAAAGTGACTGTGTGTATGTACTGAGTGTACTGTGTGTGTGCGTGTGTGTGTGAGCTGAGGTGGAGTATGATCTATTGTATATTTCTGCCTTAAACCCCCTGTCCTAGTGATGATTAATGGTTGGAAGATAGAGATTGAGGTAGAGGTAGATAGAGGTAAAGGTAGACCATCATATTGAAAGATCAATCCAGAATGTACTGCAGTATTTCCATTATATCCATACACAGATTTTATACCCCATCTAGTGGCCGAGAAATGTACATGCAGAATCATTGGCCAGATGTAATCTACCGTATGTCAGTGCCAGAGAATGATCAGTTCAATCCTACAGACTGCTGTTATTTTATTTTATTTTTTTTTTCATCTTTTGGCTTTTCCCCCGTCACCAGGGGTCGCCACAGCGAATTCCTCGCATTAGGATCTGGCACATGCTTTTTTACGACGGATGCCCTTCCTGACGCAACCCTTACCCTTTCGGGCTTAGGATAGGACAATTTAACTTTTCCAATTCAACTAGAATGACAATTTAGCATTTCCAATTTACCTAACATGCATGTTTTTGGCCTGTGGGCGGAAACCGGAGCACCCGGAGAAAACCCACAGAACAGGCAAACTCCACACAGAAATTCCCAGGTCGCCCCACCCGGGCGGTTTCACTGCACGCATGGGTTATTTTGAATATAAGAAGCATTATTCGAGCTCAATAGGGTTCGTTTTAACTCTTGCACAACTTAGTAGATAAGGGTCAATAAAAAAATGTAGAATAAAAGCTCAAACCTCACAAAATTAACACGCACATCACATTATTTAGATGCACACCAGTTTATGTGCAACTTGTCTATATGAAGAGATGCAACAGAATATTATAAGCATTGCTTAATTCATCATTCATCATTATCACTCTCTTTAGATAATATGGACATGCTGCAACTAGCACGATCACCTGCTTAGCAACCTTTTTGAAATTTGGTATTTTTTTACACGTTTCTTGCTTTTTCTCTCAGTTAATGCAACATGCATCGTAAAACTCACTGGTATGTGGTCTGTCTAGTATTTCCTTTATTTCCTGCATTCAACCCAAGATACAGTAACTTAATAGTGCATAAAATGTGTCAAATTAAACAACCAAACAACATGCACACATTTTAAATATTCATTTGTTATATTCTGCTTAATCCATACAGGACTGTGGGAGAGCTGGTGACCACCTATCAATTATGGGTGCAGGGGCAGGAACGACCCTAGACTGGGCACCACTCCATTGTAGGGCATACACATTCCCACTACTTTAGGGACACCAACTAATCTAGCCGCCCTATGACGGATTGGCGCCCTGTCTAGATTGTTCCTTTTAACTCGCCCATCGGCTTCCCTGTGACCCTACAACTAGAATTAAGCGGGTATAGAAAATGAATGAATGCACTAGCGCACATGTCTTTGGAATGCAGGAGGAATGAGGAAGTCACCTGCCATGTACCACACCACAGAGTCCATGCAGGAGATGCAGGGGAACAAAAGGAACTTTATTTCTTTTTGATCCAGTTTGATCCCCACTCTAGGCAATTCATAGCCGAAGTGCCGTTGAGCAAAGTCAGAGTGAACTTGATTGTCATTTAGACAACACACAACATTGCACAGCTAAAGAAATTATGGTTCTCTAAATAAGACAAAACAAAGATAATTAACTCTTGAACATACAATGGGCTATGGACAACTACAAAGAATAAGGCACTTTAACTATGACATTAAATAAGAGCAGCAAGAATGGTAGTGTGTATAAACCTAGTGTACACATGAAATGTAATATACATATTAAAAGCAGAAAATGTTACCAATGATTATTGCACATCAGATATATAAATAAAACGTTAGCTGTATATAAATATGAATATATTGCACATCACATATTGCACATCAATATTATTGTGGTATACATAGTATACATTGAGCTATTGCATGTATATAAAGTGCACAGTAATATAAACATTCTTTTATGGAAGGTGTAAAAATAATAAAACAGTCTAGGTAAATCATTGTGGTTGGTGTTGTAATTTTGAATTGTTCCTGGAGGTTTTCCAAGAATTGCTCAATCAGCTGTGTGTGTGTATGTATTCAGATGATGAGTTAATTGTTCAGTGTGTGTTGTGTGAGCTGTTACATTGAAAAATTCTGATAGCCTGGCAGATAAATCTCTTACAGAGTCTGGCAGTCATACACTGGATGCTGCGGTAACACTTTCCAGAAGGCATAAGCCCGAATAGTCAACTTGCAGGGTTGGTAGTGTCCTTGACTATCCTCGTGGCTTTGCTGAGACAGCGTGACTGGTACAGCTGGTGTATGGACGGAAGTGGGGTCCTGATGATTTTCTCTGCTGTATTCACCACTCTCTGGAAAGACTTCTGGTCGGCAGCTATGATGTTACCATACCAGACAGAGAGGCTGCAAGTCAGGATGCTCATTATGGTGCCCTTGTAAAACATGGTGAGAACATTAGGTGGACGATTTGCCCTCTGCAGCCTTCTGAGGACGTGGAGGCACTGCTGTGCCCTCTTAATGAGAAAAGTAATGTATTCCATCCAACTGAGGTTGTCCATAATATGAACCCCCAGAAACTTGGTGATTTGCCATGGATTGTGAGTGGAGTGTGAACCGTATGTTTTCTCATGAAATTAAATATGATTTCCTTTTGTTTTATTGACATTCAGTGAAAGGTTGTTGTTTTCACTCCAGTCCACCAGTTGGTTCACTTCATCTCTGTAGACCACCTCATCCTTGTTGTTAATGAGGCCCACCACTGTTGTGTCGTCCGTAAACTTGATGATGTGGTTGGAACTATACTTTGCACAACAGTCATGAGTCATCAGTGTAAAAAACAGGAGCCTTAAAGCACATCCCTGAAGAACTTTGTTAAATGCAGAGCTGAAGGCAATGAAGAGCATCCGCACATATGAGTTTTTTTGCTCCAGGTGAGTCAGGATCAGGTGAAGAGCTGCTGATATGGCATCATCTGTTGATCGGTTTGGGCAGTATGCAAACTGAAGTGGGTCGAATGTAGCAGGTAGATTTGCTGTAATATGATCTTGACCAGTCTTTCAAAGTGCTTCATCATGATGGGGGTTTAATTGTATGGTAGTCATTGAGTGATGATACAGGTGAAAATTTTATTAGCATTGGCACAATGGTGGTAGACTTGAAAAACTTGGGAACTGTGGCTTGGCTCAGGGAGGTGTTGT
>JAOUQV010340319.1:0-10707 GCA_028565295.1 Aspidoras spilotus
CATCCATCCATCTATCTATCTATCTATCTATCTATCTATCTATCTATCTATCTATCTATCTATCTATCTATCTATCTCTCTATCTATCTATCTTCTTTCGGAGACCTGGCACAACATTCCCCAGTACACCCTTAAATTCTAGCTTTAAACCCATCACTCTCTATGACACTCTTTGCATAGTCCTCCTTCAGGACCACCCAACTCCATTTTGCTTCCTATCCACACCATGATAGAACAGTTGCACCAATGGTTCGCACATTGCTTCATTCCACTTTGTCTCCTGCACACACAAAATATCTACTTTCTTCTCTGCATCATGTCAGCGAGTTCTCTACCTTTCCCTGTTGATTTCCTTAGATTTAGTGTTGCTACCCTCAGTCCTACACTCTTGACTGTCCGGATCCCTCTCTGACTTCTCACATGCTTCCCTCCTTGGCATCTTTACCAAACAGTAGCCCTATTTATGCTGGTTCCCTGTTGCCAGTGTGGGGTGTTGTTAACTGGGGCCAGCAACCTATCCGCTATGTAATATTTATATGGGGAATTCAGAATATTTTATATTTGTTGGAAGCGGTGTACTTACAGGTGTGTACAAATGTTTTGCAATAGGAAAATAACAATGACAGTTTAAACACTAATAAACACTTATTCAGAAGTACAAAATATTGAGGGCCACATTGTATGAATACGTCTATAATTTTTCCTCCTTTTTTAATGTACCATTAAAAAATCAAATACTTTTAAAATCTTTTTTATTATATAATAGACGCGGATCAAAATACAAAATTGTAAGAGGATTTTTATCTGTTCCAGCCAATCGCTTCAGGTAATTAGCACTAATTGAAAGCAATTATGTTTTTTCCTTAGTATTGGCTTTAAAACCAGTAATGTGGATGGAGCTCTTGGCGGGTCAACACAGACACTTTGTTTGGTCACGTGGTTCTTAGGACTATTCATAGACTAAGTATCTTTAATTGAACTCTAGTGTTTTAACCTTTTCTTATATAATGTCATGTCATGTCCTGTCTGTTTATGATCTGAATCTAGCTTTGAAATGACCATGCCTAGTTGTTACATTTAGAACATATTTTATTTTGTTTTTATTGATTGCTCTTATTGTACAGTGTTCTTGGGTGTCTTGAAAGGCACTTATTAAATAAAATGTTATTATTATTATTAAATGCCTTTTCTAGTGTGTAGTGACTAAGTTCACTTACTAGGTTCTGATCAAGTTATCAGAAGTCAAGTTATATCACCTTGCAGCTTACAGGTATCAAACGTAGAACAGAATACAATGTCAGTCATGTGCTTAGTGTGACACTTCATGCTTTTAGTTTATGCTTTTCCCATATTATGTTGTGTTATGTTACAGAACACCAAGAACCAGAGTGGTGGGAAGTGCCAGTGAATTCTCTGACTGTGTTATGGTTTAGTTTTTGTATGGTGCCTGTCTACCATATTGTTTTGTCCCCGCACTTTGTGTCATTTAAGTTGTGTGCTTCTGAGCGTGCAAAAATAAAACTGCTCTTTTCTCCTTTTAGGTCCGTTGGAGGGGTTATTACATCTGGTGTACGAAACCACGTAGGTATTGCACAAAACCAGATAAGCAGGGAAATGTTGGCTATCCTGGCTGAACATAGGTTCCTCAAGTCGGTTGCAAGAATGCAGGTCAAATTTTACCCAGTCAAGTTACTGCGGTGATTTATTTAATGCATTTAGCCTGCACCAGACCATGCAAATAGCCAGGCTAACAATATTCATAGTGATTCACATGTAGAGAGTTCCGAGACAGGTCGGACCATTGGCCTTTGAAATGACTCATTGAGACATCCAGATTCTCACAGAATGTACTGAGATATTTATGTAGACCGCTGGGTCTAAAGATTCAGCACCAGAAAGCACATGCAAGCACATCACTCTACACTGATGGTCCAGATGGTCGTTGTTACACAAAGATTCCTAGCAAGTGGGAGCTTCCTATATTATATTCTTCCTTTATTCTATTCTATAACTCTTTTCCACACAATAAGATGAGTCACTCATACACATTCATCACCTTCCCTGTCCTCAGAAGACCCCGTACATGAATGAGGAGTTTTATAAGATTGCAGATAACATCAATTTCAACTTGCAATCATTAGTTTCTAATTTGACCACTCACAGATACTATTTTAGTTACAGCTTTCCTAAATATAATTAGTGCAATAGATTGCACCTACTAACCTGATTCCAGAAAAGTACAAGTTGTAACAAAAAATGGAATGCAATGATGTGGAAGTTTCAAAATTCCAAATTGTATTTATTTTATTCAAAGTAGAAAATATCAAATGTATAACTGAGAAAATGTACCATTTAAATTTTGTGACAACAACACATTTAAAAAAGTTGGAACAAGGCCATGATTACCACTGTGAGACACCCCCTTTTCTCTTTACAACAGTCTGTAAATGTATGGATACAAGTTGCTCAAGCTGAGAGATAGCAATGTTAACCCATTCTTGTCTAATGTAGGATTCTAGTTGCTTAACTGTCTTGGGTCTTTTTTGTCGTATCTTCCGTTTTATGATGTGCCAAATGTTTTATATGGGTGAAAGTTCAGTACCCGGACCCCTTTTCTATTCAGCTATGATGCTGTAATTGATGCAGTATGTAGTTTGGCATTGTCATGTTGTAAAATACAATGTTTTCCCAGACTGTCTGTATGGGAGCATATGTTGCTTTAGAACCTGGACATACATTTCAGCATTGACGGTATCCTTCCAGATGTGTAAGCAGCCCATGGCACACACACTAATGCAACCCCATACTATCACCGATGCAGGTTTCTGAACTAATTACTAATAACAACTTCTTCTCCTTCTCCTCTTTAGTCCGAATGACACAGTGTCCCTGATTTCCAAGAAGAACTTCAAATTTTGATTTGTCTAACCACAGAACAGTTTTCCACTTTGCCATAGTCCATTTTAAATGAGCACTGGCTGAGAGAAGACGGCTGTGCTTCTGGATCTTGTTTAGATACGGCTTTGAACTATAGACTTTTAGCTGGCAACAGTGAATGGCACAGCGAATTGTGTTCTCAGATAACGTTCTCTGGAAAACCCATTTTTTGATTTCTAAGACAGAAGCATGCCTGTATGTGATACAGTGCCGTCTACGGGCCCAAAAATCACAGGCACCCAGTATGGATTTCCGACCTTGACCCTTAAACATAGAGATTTTTCCAGACCCTCTGAATATATTATACAATGTAGATGATATGTTCAAACTCTTTGCAATTTTACACTGTCAAACTTCTTTCTGATATTGCTCAACTATTTGTCGGTGCAGAATTAGGGGGACTAGTTGCAATGAGTTGCAATTCTTTCTACCTTTAACTTTTCCAGCCTCTTATTGCCACGTCTCAACATTTTTTGAGATAATTTGCTGTCACAAAATCTCGAATGAGCCAATATTGGCATGAAATTTCGAAATGTCTCACCTTTGATATTTGATATGTTCTATTGTGAATACAATATCAGTTTTTGAGATTTGTAAATTATTGCATTTCGTTTTTATTTACAGTTTGTTCTTTGTCCAAACTTTTTTGGAAACGAGTTTGTATATCAGGATCAAACGCCCCTTAGGGGAACATGAGGGAAATTACATTCCATCACATCAGTTTTATTTGTAGTTTCTTTGACCTAAATAAATGAATTCTGAGTATTAAATGACCTTAATAGGTTACAGTTTAAAATTTCAGATAATCTGTGATTCTGACTGCCTTGTCAGAAATTTAGAGGCAATGTGGCCTGGCTTACTGCATTTCCAGATTCTTTCCGGCTAGTCCAATTTTCAAGACAATCTCACAAGTTAAGTCACACATTTACTTTATGTTTAGTCTAAGCACATGAACATTATGACATTATATCTTGTATTAAGCATAGCCTTTTAGTGAACCTTCAGAAATACAGTCATGCTTATTTCTCCATGTGTTCCTTAACATAATCATGTGTGTACTGCACATACCAACATTGTAACTTAAACCTCAAATTTATTGAAAAAGAAATTATATAGAAATTTCTAGTATTATAGTTATTATTCTCTATATCATTAAATATAAATAATGAGATTTAAAACTTTGATGGAAATCAAACCTAGAATATACAGTATAACTGAGAGTAGTTCCCCTTCACAAGTATATATATATTTTTATCTATAAGTCTCATAATTTTAGGTTTGTTGTTTTTGTATGTTGGCCTTGATTCCGTTGTATTGCTCTAGGCTGAGGCTGGAGGTCACAACATCTGTAGGGATCTGCCCTGCACTGTCAGAGATAAGACAAAGTATGATATGCCAAATGCCAAGGCGAATGAATATAGGGAATTATCTGGTTTTCCCAGGAGTTTAGATTTACTCTGAATGCCAGACAGAAGCAAACAAGACATCAGTCTATTCTTGGCTGCTGAAACGAGCCATAGCCTTTCGACCTTTTGGCATTTGCGGCTTAGCTGGAATGGTATAGCTGTGAATTTCTTGTGAAGTTTTAAGTAGATATTACATATAAAAAAGTCTAGGACTAGATGTTTTGACTCTGAGTCACCTTGACTCTCAACTTTCTCATGCATTTTCTTTCTTTTTCTAGACATTAATGTTTCTCTATGGACTATATTTATATGGTCTCTTGTCTGCTTTATGTACTATGCTTATATTAGCAATTTGAGTTGTTAGCCTAGTTTTTACCTATATCTATGTTTGCTCATGTGTTAACATCTCTGTTGAATAACCCATGCTCATGTTTTGTGTTCTTGTGCATGTTTTACAGAACTACTGAGAGCCAGAGTGTTGTGGACCCCCTGCCCGAATTACTTAAAGACATATGCTTTGAGCGTTGCCTGCGGCCATTTTCTGTTGTTGTTAATCCTGTGTGTTTGTTTATATCCCAACACTTTTGTGCTTCTTTTGTTTAGTGTGCTAAAATAAACTTGCAATTGTCTCCACATCTGTGTTATGGGGGTTATTTTGCATCTACAGTTTATTAAAAAAAAATAGAATTCTTGTAAATTAGCAAATTAATTTTGCTTCTCCAAAACATTAATGATGCTACTTAAAAGTACAGGGGTTAGACAATGAAACTGAAACACCTGTCATTTTAGTGTGGGAGGTTTCATGACTAAAGTGGACAAGCCTGGTCACGTAGTGACCTGGCCACTATGCTGCAAGAAGAATGGCTTAAAATCCCTCTGACCACTGTGCCAGACTGGTGTCATTCCCAAGACGAATTGACGCTGTATTCGCCGCAAAAGGAATTCAAAACATATAAAAAATAAAAACAGGGGAGTTTTAGTGTATTGCAAAAGGGCAATTCATAAATACCACAGATAAACATTTAAATTATTAAGTCAAATGTAGACATTTCAGGATCTTTTTCTGTGTCTTTCTGGAAGGTACAATGAATGCCAAAGTTTAATTTGACAACAGATAGCATTATGTTCCTCTTTAAAATTTATGAGAATCTGTGATATCAGATACACAATCAAGATTGCCAGTTCCTGCTGCAGAAAATCAGCACCACATCATCAATGACACACCTCCATGCTCCATGATTGTGGGGATGATATTCTTCTGTTCATAAGCTTGGCCTTTTGATGATTGGCGCAAATTTAAATGTGCATGTTGGTGAAGAAAACAAAAGAGATGAGGATATGAATGGCAGGTTTGAGGTTAAGGACAAGAACCTAAAAGGACAAATGGTGGTGGATTTTGCAAAGTGGATGAAAATGGCTATGGCAAACACATATTTCCAAAAAAAGGAGGAGCACAGGGTGACCTACAAGAGTGGAGACAGGAGCACACAGGTAGACTGCATCCTGTGTATACGAAATAGACAGCAATGGATTTGGATTTGCAGCATGAATATGGTGGTCAATCGAGTAAATCTCAGGACTCTGTGCAAGCCAGTCAAGTTCATTCACACGAGACTCCTATCATCCATGTCTTTATAGACCTTGCTTTGTGAACTGTTGCACAGTCATGTTGAAAGAGAAAGCTCCATACTGTCCTTTATAAAGTTTTGAGTATGGATTTGTCCAAAATGTCTTGGTATGCTGAAAGGAGTTCCTTTCACTGAAACTAAGGGGCCAGGCCCAGCTCCTGAAAAACAACCCCACACCATAATCCCACTCCACCAAACTTGCATACACAATGCAGTCAGACAAATACCATTCTCCTGGCAACTGCCAAACCCAGACTTCTGATCATTTGGATGGGTGAGCAAATATGTTTGGCAACACAGTGTATACATTTAGTAACTTTTAGAATTGAAGTGATTTTGCTTTTTTGATATTTTGTAACATAATTTTAACATTCATAGCAATTCCGTGTTGGTTTTCTTTTTTATTACACACATTAGGTCCTCAATTCCTTGGAGAATTTTAGGTTCTATGAAGCTAAGCTTGCTTTCTCTCACATATTTTATTGGCCTGACCTTCTAGAAGTGCTCTCCCTTACACAAGGAAACATTCTGGACATGTTATTCTGCTGATTTTTCTTACCTTTAGACATCGCTGTAACTTTGCTCCTCTTTTCAGATTATTATTTTATGTATAACTCTCACCCTTCCTGCTCTGCCTGTCAGCAAGTTCTCTTGCCGCCAACTCTCATGCTACCTTCCAGAATGCTAATAATCTACCACTCCCATATTTCTCACTACTCTCACTACCTGGATCAGCTACATACAGTAGTGCTTGTAAGTTTGCAAGTTACTAGATAGATATTTAGAATCCATATGCACAGTTCCAGAAAGCAATCTTTTATTTATATGACTACTAAGTGCAGTTCTTGCAGAACCTGTGAGTTTGTTACGCTGGCGAATTTCTGTGTTTCTAATAAAATGAATAATTCTTTTGTTGCTAAGAGCTATTGCACATTCCTAATAAAGTGACTTTTCATTTCATTCTGTTTAGGATTCCTAATAAAATTAATTTCATTCACGACATGCCAGAATGTCATTGTGCATTCTAAATAAAGTGAGAATTTTATTGAATGAACATAGAACAACTCTCTTATTGCCCCATGTCATCAAGATGAAATGCAGCTGGAACGATGTTGATATCTCTAACCAATGTGGCCTTTTTTTTACAAAATGTTTAATTTTCTATTGAAATGAATAGAGAAAATAAAAATAGCATAAAATTCAGGTGGGGCAGGTGAAGGAGTGAGGGTTTCCAAAAGCTATGTTAAATCCCACATGTCAAAATGCAATGCAGTTGTGACAATGTTGATTTAAAATTAACCTACCCTAAAAAAGTATAATTTCCTAATAAAATGAATGGCAGTAATTAAAAAGACGGTAAAACAGGGTGGGGCAGGTGAACAGGTGGGGGTATTCAAAAGCACATGTGTCATCAAGATGTTATGCATTTGGAATGATGTTTATCTCAAAGCAATTTTTATTAAAATTGTCTGATTTCCTATAAAATTTATGAGGCAACAAAGGGCATATCCAAAAGAAGTATACGGTTCATAAATCACACAGCCTCATGCTGAAGAACTTACATAAATCACAAAATTTATAGAGCACTGTGATAAAGGTCAATTGTATCTCGATGCCAGAGAAACAGAGATCATCTAGTCAGTACTCCATGTGCTCCATATGCTGCTTTCAGAGTCATATGTTTAACTGCATTAAATCACTTCTACAGTATATTAGAGAAAAGTAACCCCAGGTTTCCTGCACTGTAAAAACTTTTTACTGTAAATTTATAATCATTAATGTAGCTTCGGAGACAAATGTCAGCACAAAGACAAATAAAATTCAGCCTTGAAAATGTGTTGGACTGGGGTTGTAGTAAGGACAGACTAAAATACTTGATGGCCTGCTTTTGGCCAGTGTACAGGGCAGTGTAAAGTCTTATTTATGCTGAATGTTAACTACGGATATGGAGGAAGCCTTTTGTCTGTATTCTGCATTAATTTCATATTGAATTTGCACATTTTTTGAAGCTTATGGGTGCAGACATAACAGATACTAGAGGCCGTGGGAGCAGTGCAACATGCGATCACCTCCATATTGACACGAAGACATGCGAATTAGCATTAGGAGAGGACATAAATAGAAGATATGATTTATCTATATCATTTTATATGATGTAATATATATAAGTAAAAATATTTATATAAATATATATAATATTTAATATTTATATTTATCATTTATTTCTATGATTTATCACCATGTTTGGTTTTTTTACTCTTTTTTACTTTTTTTTTTACACTTTACAATTGCTTGAGCTCCAGCTCGGGGCCCCCAGACAGCGACAGCTTAAAAATGAAATACAGCTACATACAGAATCGTCCTCAAGGCGGCCCATCCTACCAGTTTTTGATAACAGGCAGCCAGCTAGGTTTGAGATTCCAGCAAATTTAAAAACTTCAGCATCATAAAGCGAATGTATCAGTCAGGAAGCCAGAAGCGGGTGCATGAAAAAAATTTAAGCAGTATTTCCACTGTCCAATTTTTTTTATATACAGTGTGTTGGACTTAAACAATGTGTCTATGGTGGTTCTTATAGGCATTAAGCAGGTCGTAGGTGGATGTGGTTTGTTTTGTTGGGAGGGGGTTTTGGGATAGGATATCGGGTGTGGAGGTTGGAGGGGCCTCGGCTGGTGTTGGGGGTTTGCTTGGGGCTCACAAATTCCTTGAAATGGCCCTGCATATGCAGAGGGAGTATAAATGAGGCTTAAAAGAATTTAGAGCATATACGAATTGTGTCAATAGGTGGCGTTAATAAAATAGAAATAGATGCAAACTGCCAGTAAACTTCACAGAAGAAGAAGAAGATAAAAAAGAAGAAGAAGCTTTGTTTGCTACAGTGTTTCCCCTGTCTCAGCAGGAATTGAGCAGGTTTCTGAGAGAACACTAGCATGGAGTACAGAAAGTCATTTACAGTGGATGAAGGTAATATCTGTAAACATCAAAACAACAATTATTGTATAAATATTAACTGAAGAAAAATGTAAAAACAAATTATTTGTATATATTATTGATATATTAATGTTATATATTATTGTTAGTTATAGAATTATGTATAAGGTGTATATGTTTTGTAGTTATAGAAGTATGTATTAGATGTATGTTTTGTATATATTATATATTACTGTTATATCATTACTGTTATAGAACCATATACCATTAGATGTACACAGATTGCATCACATCACCCACATGAGGATGGGTTTAATTATGAGTATGGTTCCTCTCAAGGTTTCTTCCTTACTTACTCAGGGAGTTTTTCCTTGCCACCGTTACTCATTTGGGATAAAATGTTTTTTGTAAAGCTGCTTTGAGACAATGCCCATTGTTAAAAGCGCTTTATAAATAACATTGAATTGAATTGATTTAAATATGATAAATTAAGGCTGGGGAGAGAATAAAGCTTGTCTTTCTCTGGCAAGTAAAACTAACTCTAGCTAGCAAATGTTCAATTTCAACTTCGTTACAATGTAAATAGTTCCTGAGTTTAAATTAATTGTGAAAGTATAATGTTTAGAATGATTTATTATAATAAATTCCTGGGACTGTTTTATTTATAGTCTTTATACTGTGTTTGACACCATTTTGGTAAAGCGTTG
Source organism: Aspidoras spilotus (assembly GCA_028565295.1). Taxonomy (NCBI): domain Eukaryota; kingdom Metazoa; phylum Chordata; class Actinopteri; order Siluriformes; family Callichthyidae; genus Aspidoras; species Aspidoras spilotus. The sequence continues at coordinate 9,610 of JAOUQV010340319.1, forward strand.
CTCACCATGTTTCATGAGGATTGTTCTTTACTACTTTATCTTAAAATATTAGATTTAGATTAAATTAGATTCAACTTTGTCATTACACATGGCTTTTGGGTGGTAGCAAAGAGTTTCCAGATGACTGGGTAGCAGCAGCAACAGTGATTAGACAGACAGGCAGGAAGGTACTTGGTGTGTCATCTGGACAGATGAAAGACAGCAACGAAACCTGGTGGTGGAACAAGGAAGTGCAGGAGGTTATTCATAGGAAGAGGTTAGCCAGAAGAAATGGTACAGGAAGAGGACTAAGGAGAGTAAGCAGGAGTATAAAGAGATGAAGCGTAAGACATAGAGAGAGTTAGCAAAGGCCAAGCAGAATGCCTATGATGAGTTCTAGATGTTAGACAGTAAGGAAGGAGAGAAGGATTTGTATCGCCTTGCAAGGTAGAGAGATAGGGCGGGAAAGATGTGCATGTCAGGGTGTTCAAGGATAGAAATGTAAATGTACTGACAGGCACAGAGAGGGTGAGGTAAAGATGGAAGGAGTATTTTCAGAAGCTTATGAATGAAGAGAATGACAGGGAAAGAAGAGTGGTAGGCATAGAAATAGTGGAACAGGATATAATAAAGATTAGCAAGGATGAAAAGCAGTCGGACCTGATGACCGGTAGAGGTATGGAAATGTATAGGAGAGATAGGAGTGTTGTTTTTGACTAAAATATTTAATACGATTTTTGAGAGTGAATTGATGCCTGAGGACAAGGGTGATGTGCAATTTTTTCTTTGATAGAGAAGTACAGAGAAGGTCAGAAAGAGCTACACTGTGCCTTTGTGGATTTAGAGAAAGTTTATGATAGGGTGCCGAGGGAGGAACTGTGGTGGTGTATGAGGAAGTCAGGAGTGGCTGAAAAGTATATTAGATTGGGGCAGGACATGTATGAGGACAGCATGACAATAGTGTCGGATAGCTTCAAGGTAAAGGTTGGACTGCATCGAGGATCGCTCTGAGTCTCTTCTTGTTTGCTCTGGTGATGGGCAAACTAACAGATGAGGTCAGACAGGAATCACCGTGGACTATGATGTTTGCAGATGACATCGTGATCTGTAGTGAGAGCA
>JAOUQV010340388.1:0-10704 GCA_028565295.1 Aspidoras spilotus
TGTCCAATTTAGCCATGAAACCTCCCACACTAAAATGACAGGTGTTTCAGTTTTATTGTCTAACCCCTGTAAATAAAGAAAATATGAGCTGGAAAAAGAAATATTAGTAATATTATTATTATTAGCAGTATCAGTGTTGGCATATTCACAGGGCTTTACTCCCCTCCCCCCCTCCGCCCCATGTAAGGTACATTAATGTTACAGCCTTATTCCAAAATAGATTAAATCAATTTTCCCATCAAAGTTCTACACATAATTTTCCATAATGACACAATACCCCATAATGACACATAGTCAAAACAATTTTCTTACATTTTTGCAAATTTATTCAAAATAAAAAAATATCACACATACACAAGTATTCACAGCCTTTGCTCAATACTTTGTTGCAGATCCTTTGCAGTAATCATAGCCTCAAGTTTTTTGACTATCATGTTAAAAGCTTGCTCTCACATATTTTAGTAAAGTTTCTTACATTCTTTGCTGAACGTCTCAAACTCTATCAGGTACATGGCTGCATTAATCTTTCCCTTGACAGTTCCTGTTGCTGAAAAACAACCTCACAACAAGATGCTGCCACCACCTTGCTTCACATGACGCGTGGCATTTAGTTTAATCTTTGTTTCATCAGACCAGATAATTTAGTTTTTTGTGGACTAAGAGTACTTTAGGTGCCTTTTTGCAAACTTCAAGGTATCCGTCTTTTGCCTTTTATTGTAGACTGACTTCCGTCTGGCCACTGTACCATAATGACCTGACTGGTGCAGAAGAAATGGTTGTCAGTCTGGAAGGTTATCCTCTCTCCACAGAGCAATGCTGAAGCTCTGTCAGAACAGTTCTTGGTGACCTCCCTGACTAAGGCTCTACTACCCTGTGGTTTCGAACTTCTTACATTTATGGATGATAGAGGCCACTATGCTCACATTTAATGCTTCAGAAAAGCTAATGTATCTGTCCCCAGACCACCAGTCTATAGACAATTCCTTGGACGTCAGGGCTATGTTCTCTGACATGTACCGTCAACTATGGGATCAGATATAGAAAGGTATGTGCCTTTCCAAATCATGTCCAGTCAACATGATTTACCACAGGTGAACTCTAATCAAGTTGTAAATATAACTGACTGATGGTCCGTGGAAACAGGATGCACCTGAGATCAATTTTGTGGGCTATGATAAAGGCTGTGAATACGTATGTACATATGATATTTTTTTAAATGAATTCACAAAAATTACAAGCAAACTTTTCACTTCGTTATTACAGGGAATTGTATCATTATGGGGTATTGTATCATTATGGGATATTCTGTCATTCTGTCATATTGTACTTATATATTTTGGAATAAAGTTGTAACACAAAATGTGGAAGAAGTAAAGCGCTGTGAACACTTTCCGAGTGTACTTTACTATATATATATATATATATCAATTATTGGTTTATTTTTGTCATTCAGCTTTTACCCGCCACTTGCATTGCCAAACTAGCACATGTTTTAGGCCAGATGCCATTTCTGAAGTAACCTTCGGGCTTAGAACCGGACAACTCAGCGTCTTAAAATCACCTCACATGCATGTCGTTGAACTGTGGGGGTAAGCTTGATGTAATGGTGTGCATGGGTGTTATTAACCGCTTCATGGTGTCAGCACTCTCTACTGTAGATACAGTTAGTACGTGTAAGTGTAGATACTGGTACAGCATCAGTGCAACACTACATTATGACCTTCTTGTAGAAATACCACACACCACAGTCGACTAATATGGATCTTTACCCTAAAAGCAATATGAGAGCAGCGGTAAATTCAGTGGAAGACAAATTGAGAGGCGACTGGGACAAATTCAACTATTGTCCATACAACAAGTGGCGAATAAGAAGACGGTTGTTAAAACCTTATATAAAATGCAATTGCAAACTGGCTGGCCCCGTGACCCCTTGTAGATTAAGTGAAAGAAGAATGAAACCGGGTCCATCTTTTTGATATACCCTGTATTTTTAAACAGCATTAGATCAGATTCAAGCACTGAGCTATTACAAATGTCTCTTAATGTCATCCACAGTGATTCTGTCGGTATCAGCAAATCTAATTTCATGCCATTTTAATGTCATTTTAACATATTTAATGCCATAAGCATACATAGGCACAACTAGCCTCCCAAAACCAGACAAGGATATCTGGTTCTTTATATTCGTGATCTGGTTTAATCTCAAATATCATAAGCACAAATTGTCCGGGTTACTGTTTTTCTCTTTCTAAATGTCAAAGGTTTATGAATTTATAAATGATAAAACACTGCTGCAAAAAAGTTAGAAATGCCTTGATTAGCTGCATATAAGTGGTGCTGGTAATCGTCTTTAAAACTATTATAATTATGTTAATGCTAGTTGAAATCAAAAGCTCTGAACAGCTCAGTTGGCATAATGCGTGCTTTTAAAAGCAGCCAGGAGTGCAAGTAAATTGGGTTTAACTCTCCAGAGATTCAACATCTGACAGGAGACTAGGATGCTCATTCAGTTCATTTCTATCCCATGGACCACATGTGTGCAGGCAACCATCACGAAGCCCAGAGGGTGTATGACATGATATCGCATGACATCACAGGTCATGTGAGCATTTTTGATGAGTTACATCATCAGACCAGCAACCACCGTTGAATCAATAGTAAAGCCTGGTTGATAAGCGGCAGCTTAAAAAATATATACCGGCAAAATAAAAAGGATTTCAGGATAAGACAAAACAATGAATGCACTATATTCGTGCCTTAATATAGAGTGTCTTAATTTCCCCTCCATGTTTGCTGCTTTGAGGCTTATATTATATATACAAAACAAGTATGGCTCATTGGATGTGCTTCACAAAGGTCAGAGGCAACAGGATCAAAGCTCTATTTAATATAAACTAACAAACAGTACACTAGCAAAACTATGCACTGCACGCTGCTTCAGTGAGCGCAGCAATACGAGGAAAAGTCACTGTTATTTTCATAGAAAATCAACCGCACTGTAAGCGCAAAGTGGTCATATAATGAATATTAATGCCTTTTAAGACCATATGAAACCCCCCTGAAATCCAGGGCCTGCTGTTTAAATGACACTTGTTATGTTACCTTGGCACTGGATGGCTATGTATTCTGCAAGGTCTTGAAAGCCATTCTCTACCAGGTGGCTGTTCAGCCGATAGTGCTCCTGAGCCCAGTACTCCACCGCTACAGCCAGAATCTCCTGCAGCGTTCCCAACACACGCAGTCTCCACTTCTAATTCAGCAACACACAGTTCAACGCCTTCAGATTCTGGAAATCTCTTCAAGCATGGATAGACCAGAAAATCTACTGACTTGTATTTAAAAAGCCACCATCATTAACAGCTATCATGAGGCAGAAGTTAGGAAGTAATAAACAGGATTTATTACCTCAGAGGATTCAAAAGCCCAGAGTGTGGTTTTGACTAGCAATTCAGACAGATCCTTCAGGGCTTGAGAGTTCAGCGTCATCTTCTCCCACGCGCTCCAGAACACGCTGTAAAGCACGGATGTCCGCGAGCCTGCTGACCGCCTACTACACATAGCATATCTTCAATTCAGAACCTCAGAGATACAACAGAATAATATTCTTTAGCACATCCATGTTTATCTCATACTCATCACCGTCTTTTAGCTACTTTTTTAAAATTTGTTCATGATTCCCACATAACAAATAAACATTTTTAAGCTCTACTACCATGCTACGGTGCTGCTTAAAGGTTTGTGAACCCTCATGAATTTTCTATATTTCTGCTTAAATATGAAATAAAACATCACCTAAAAGTCGATAAAGACAACCCAGTTAAATGAGAAAATATATAACATTTGTTTATTTATTTATTTTATCTATTTATTGAATCATAACTTTGTCCAACTGTAATGTGATATATAACCTGTACAATGCAATTGAAAAACAAACTGAAACTCTTCAGGGAGCTGAAGTAAAAATAAACAACTGAGATAATGTGGTTGCATAAGTGTGCACACCCTTTTAGAACTGGGGGTGTGTCTGTGTTCAGATTTAACCCATTACATTCAAACTCATGTTAAATTGGAATTCAAAGATATCAGTCGGGTGAAGGCTACAAAAATAGTTTCAATTCATTAAATTTACCATGGAACACTGTGAAGACTGTCATCATCAAGTGGAGAAAATATGGCACAACAGTGACATTACCAAGAACAGGACGTCCGTCCAAAATTTATAAGACAAGAAAACTGGTCAGGGAGGCTGCCAAGAGGCCGACAGCAACACTGAAGGAGCTGCAAGAATTTCTGGAAAGTACTGGCTGTGCAGTACATGTGACAACAATCTCCTGGGGTAGGGTGGCAAGACGGAAGCCTTATCTTTCAAAGAAAAACAATACAGTCCGGCTTAATTTTGCAAAGAGACATCTGAAACCTCTCAAACACATGTGGGAAGATGTGTTATAGTCTGATTAACCGAAGGTTGAACTTTTTATACATAATTTCAAAAGGTATATCAAAAACAACACAGCTCATCACCATACCTACAGTGAGGCATGGTGGTGGCAGCATCATGCTTTAGGGCTGTTTTTCTTCAGCTGGAACTGGGGCCTTAGTCAGGGTGGACAGAATTATGAACAGATCCAAATACTAGTCAGTGTTGGCACAAAACTTTCGGCCTTCTGTTAGAAAGCTGAAGATGAAGAGGAACTTCATCTTTCAGCACAACAATGAGCCAAAGCACACGTCTAAATCAACAAAATAATTGCTTCACCGGAATAAGATTAAAGCTTTGGAATGGCCCAAGGTCCAAACCTGAATAACATTGAACATCTGCGGGGTGATCTGAAGAGGGCTTTACACAGAAGATGCCCTCGCAATCTGTCAGATTTGGAGCAGTTTTGCAAAAAAGAGTGGGCAAATATTGCCAAATAAAGATGTGCCACACTGATGGGCTCCTACCCAAAAAAGACTGAGAGCTGTAATAAAAGCCAAAAGGTGCTGCAACAAAGTATTAGTTTAAGGGTGTGCATATTTATGCAACCAGGTTATTGTAAGTTTATTATTTTATATTTTTCTGCTTTAAAGGTTTCAGTTTGTTTTTCAATTGCATTGTACAGGTTAAAGGTCACAGTAAAGGTGGACAAAGTTGTAAAAATATTTGTCTTGCAGTAAATTTTTACATCACAAAAACCTGGCATTTTAACAGAGGTGTGTAGACTTTTTATATCCACTGTATACTGTAATCATACAGCGCAAGAATGATGTGCAATAATATTTACTAACATGAAGTAAAATTGGGAGACAAAATTCAAGAGGACAGACTGAGACATGTGCAGAGGACAGGTTTGGGCAGGTGCAGATAAGGACATATATTGGTAGGAGGTTCTTAGAAATGGAGCTGAAGACCAGGATGAAGATGACAATGTGAGGTGGAGAGGATTGACTCGCTGTGGCAACCCCCTGGTGAATGGAGATGAAGACAATGACGACATCCATGCTTTGCAAATGTGTATTTATTGTAGTTTGCAGTGGGAGTGCACAAAGACGCTTGTAAATAATGCATCATACTGATCCTTTCTCATTCCCAAAGACATCCTTTTTTAGCAAGGGTGCAAATGTTTAGTAATTTGTTGTTGTAAATATTCACATTGCTATTTTGGAAGACTCTAGAATGCTTATTTGTGTATCACAGGCAACAGAATGCTTTAAAAATAACAACTAATATATTATATTCATAATCTGGCTGATCAGTTATCCCTTATAATGTACATTTTTTAACCGCTTACTTCATGGTCATGGCATGCAACTCCAGTTGAAACAGTCTGAGACTGAAGGCCTGCAGGTTGGCATGGAAATGGAGAAGCTCTGTTGAAGCGAGGCTAGGCAGTGAGTGACAGGTGCTTGTGCTTCCCAAGCAGAACCTTAAACATAATTCAAGAAGAATCAAACAGATGATGAAAACAGATCCTTAAAAAATAAAATAAGAACCACAATGAAAATGATTATTGTTTTGTGTACTGTCATAATACTCATACACAAGGCTATATACATAACGCTCAACATGGTTACTTTCATGCGATACAGGTCAGGGTAATGGGAATTTCCTAACAAGCTTGTTTTTGAACTGTAGGAGGAAATTAGAGCACCCGGAGAAAACCCATGCGTACACGGGGAGAACATGCAAACTCCACACAAAAATTCCCAGGTTGCCCCATCCGGGGATCCAACCCAGGTCCTCTTGCTGCCAGGCCACAGCACTATACACTGCGCCACCATGCCGCCCCCCAACAAGCATGTTTTTAAACTGTGGGAGTAAACTGGAGTGCCCAGAGGAAATTGATATGGAGAACATACAAATTCAAATAAACATTAAATCAAGAAATAATTACTTATACGAGATCATATGCAACTAAATAAACAGTTGCATCTCACAACTGTCAATGGTGAAATTCAAGTTACCAGAGTCAATAACAATAGAAATACAATTAATGTACAGCCCTACTTTTAACCCAAATCCATGTCTTGGACTATGTGAAGTCTTGCGTGATTCCGTACCTCAGAGACATCTTCAGAAACTGCCACACTCCCATCTTACACCGTGGACACTGCAGGATCTGCAAGAAGTATTTGACACTTGCAGGAAAGCCCCATGTAGGATTATTACGCAGTATGTCGTTCAGAACAGTGTTGAACATGCTGAGATAGTACGGCTCGGCTTCACCCTGTTGGCAAATGTGTTTATACAGAGGCATTTGTACTATATTAAGCCATACAGAATTACCATGAAGATTACCAGAAAAAACACTGGAGAATGAGACGAGACTAAAAAGATAGGTGTATGTACTAGAACAACTGGCAACCACTTACACCATACAACAGTGACTTAGTGAAAGTGTTCTATTTGCCACTGTTCTCCACATTTAACTCATCTATGCAGTCAAACACACACACACATACATACACAATTGTAAAGTGAACACACATGCCTCCACAGTAGCCGAGGTAAGATGCCTTGCCCAAAGGCACTTCAGCTGCATCATGAATTCGTGGTACCAGGAATCGAACCGGGACCTTCTGGTTAAAAGGTAATTTAAATGACAACAGTGGCAAAAAAAAACCTATGAGAGGAACTAGACTCAGAACGGAAACCCATCATTTTGGGTAATAACAGATTAAACAGTCTGTAAGTGTGTGTGTGTAAAAGTGTGTAAGTTCACAGGACGTTCCCAGCATAACCGGTCATTCCGTGTGAGGCTAGCTCCTGTAAGAGACGCCAATTGCAATTAAAAATGGGCTACATTTGGCCCCAGGTCCATATTTTGGAGACCCCTGTTCTACAGTATATTAAGTAAACAGTACTAAACTAAAGAAAGTGAAAATTTGCCATGTTTCTCCATAATTACTGCAGTCAGTTAGATGGTTTGAGTTTTACAGAGATGCTGGACAATCACTTTCTTAATCCACGTGCCTTCAATATATTTTTGCCTGACCGGTGACCTGTTATGTAATACTTTGCTTTCTCTAAACAAATATTTTTCTCAAAAAATTGATTTTTTTTATTGGATTAGTTTGAAAACCTAAAATCTACTGACTGAACAATACAGGAGGTATAAACTACTTTTGGAGGTGGTCTGGGATGCAATAGCGTGACTGTACTTAATGTTCATAAAGCATGCCAATACATTTCCAGATACTCATATGCACCAATATACAGTATCTGACTGTATAACTTTGAGCACAGTGCTACAGAAACTTTTCTTTACAGTCACAGTCGTAGGCTTGTGGTTAAGGAAACATCCCTGGTTCGATTCCAAGTACCAACAAGTCATAACTGAAGTGCCCTTGGGCAAGGCACCCTCAGTTGCTCCCCGGGCACTGTGCTGGCTGCTCACTGCTCAAATCACACATCTACTGCAGGTTCTTTTGAGAATTTTGTTTACCGCAAGAAGAGAGATTTTACAATATCTTGAATTTAGAGTTGGTATGTGTACATACATGGAGTCCATGCTCCATGAACACATGGAGAAACGAGACTGGGGGAAGCACACCAGGGTGAAGAGAACCCTGCACTTCTTCCAGGGCCTGGGAAAAGAGGCCACACTCCACAAAAGTCTGAACAGTACGGAAATCAACCACTGTGACCTTCAGAAACACAGAGAGAGAGAGATGCAGACAAAATGAGAGACACAGAACAGCAGGGTCAGGGCAACTCTGTCAGACACATAGGTTAAAGAAGAAAAGGCATTAATGCCCACTGTGACCAGGAAGCAGAGAATACAGACACCAGTGTTTCTTTAATGAACCTGCCAATCAGAATGCCACCAATGAAAGAACCTTGTTTAAAACCAGGTCACCTGGATATAAGGTATCCTTCAAAAAAAAAAATAATAATAAAAAAAATAACATGACTAATAGTGCAAGCAGTGACACAACGGAAATTGGATGACCCGAGCGGCTCAATGAGCCAAATGTTCATATTGCTTTCCAGATGTTTGAGATGTTAGACATATAAATATGATTTATTCACCTGAGCTGGAAAGACGGGAGTGTAATAGTCATAAAACCCGGGGACTTTCAGCAGCTTTCGTCCATGTACCTGTACGAGAGGTGATTGAAATGGTTATGTTCTAATTGTGAAATTATAATCACATGCTTTTCAGATTTACAATAGTAGTAATAGTAAGACGATTAAAAGGACGGTCGTCTCAATGGAAACTGCTATTCACCTCTCTTCTGGTAATGTAGTCTTTTAGTGTTTCCTGCAGCTTTAAAAGAAATGAACTCTCAGTTGCATCCACTGGTTCCTCCTTTACTGTTAAAGTCGAATTACACTCCATGACCAGTGGTTGTGTCACTCGCTGGCTCTCTATGTCCAGAATAACGGAAGAGTTGAAACTCGAGTAAGCCACCTGTACCAGAACAAGCATACAGCTTACAATCAGTTCATTTGATATTAAATGCATGATTTAACGATTCAGACGGACACATTGTTCACTTACACTCACCAGCCTCTTTATTAGGTACACCTGTTCAATGGCTTGTTAACACAAATATCTAATCAGCCAATCACATGACCACAACTCAATGCATTTAGTCATGAAGAGGTGGTCAAATTGCTGAAGTACAAACCAAGCGTTAGAATAGGGAACAAATGTGATTTAAGTGACTTTAAACGGGCCTTGGTTGTTGGTGCCAGAGGGGCTGATATGAGTAATTCGGAAACTGCTGATCTACTGTGATTCACGCACAACCATCTCTAAGTTTACAGAGAATGGTCAGAAAAAGAGAAAATATCCAGTGGGGGTAGTTGTGTGGATGAAAGTGCCTTGTTTATATGAGAGGTCAGAAGAGAATAGACAGACTGGTTTGAGATGATAGAAAGGCAACAGTATGTCAAATATCCACTCCTTAAAACCAGGGAATGTATATTGTGATAGTGACCATTAAAGTGAAAGTGAACTATTACACACAGCGAAATTGGTCCTCGACTTTTAACCCATCCGTGCAGTGACAGACATATATACACACACTTGTAAAGGGAGCACACATGCCCAGAGCAGTGCGCTGCCTCCACAGTGCCTGGGGAGCAACCAGAGGTTAGGTGCCTTAGCCAAGGGCACTCATCATATGAATCAAACTGGTGACTTTCTGGTTGTAAGGCCAGTTCCTTAAACGCAAGGGTTAATCAGAGTGGCTTTGACTGCAGACTGATAGTACAAACACAAAGACAGGTAGTATCAACAAGCATCCAGCCTATGGTTACACACAACAGCTGGATACATGTGGATGATTCGAGTGTCTAGCAAGATGAACTCACGGAGCTGCTGTAGTGGGCATGCATATAAAGTTTCGTGACCTTACAGAATCTGTTCCCCAATGTATACTATCTTACTATAGTGATCATTCAATGTGTACCCAATATAATTTACCCCAAAGAGATGTTCAGCAACATAGGTGATGCTGAAATAGGGTGCTGCAACTTTCTGGGAGGTTTTGGATCCAGCTTTGGTAAAGATGTGTGTAATAGTTTGAGGGTGTGATTTGTCAGTACAAAGAACAGCCTTCCCAGCTTTCAGTATTCTGCAAACAGAGAAACAGGCATACCTACATAGCAGCTAAAATCATTTTCATGCCATTTAACACTGAACAAACACATTTCCTGAAGGTCCTCACCTTTCAAACATGGCTCTTCTAGCATGGCCTTCAATCTCCAGATAAACAACCCAATCCTATTACAGAAAAAAAAAGACGTGACATTTTACAACTTTACTTTAAATAATTGTACTTAGATTGCTTTTTTATCTGTTGGTAAATTATGCAACACTACATTCCTGACCTCAAAAGCTCCAGTTGTGATGCCGCTGGCAATTTTCTCTCTCCATTTTGCAAGAGGGTTTGCAGTCACAGAGGCGTTAACTGTGAGGTTTAACTCATAGGAGGCTTCAGGTAGCCATGCTTTGTTTTTTACACTGTCCAGAACAAACTGGGGAGTTACTATCCATTTCCCTAAAATAGAGAGCATGAGCAGGTTACTGAAGAACTATGGGGAAGTACAAGTGGAAGTTAAGAAGGCTTACAGGGGTTGGACAATGAAACTGAAACACCTGTCATTTTAGTGTGGGAGGTTTCATGGCTAAATTCAACAAGCCTGGTGGCCAATCTTCATTAATTGCACATTGCTCCAGTAAGAGCAGAGTGTGAAGGTTCAATTAGCAGGGT
>JAOUQV010340395.1:0-10703 GCA_028565295.1 Aspidoras spilotus
AAAACGTTTTTTTGTAAAGCTGCTTTGGGACAATGCTTATTGTTAAAAGCGCTTTATAAATAAAATTGAATTGAATTCCCAAGACGAACTGACGCTGTATTGGCAAAATAAATTATTATGGTCTAAAAACAGGTGTTTCAGTTTCATTGTCCAACCCCTGTATTTGACAGTAGCATAAGTATGGGAAAATTTTTATGCATCTGGTATAACCCCCTGTGCAGCAATAACTGTAACTAAACACTTAACTTAATTCTTTTTTAAACATTCTTTGGTAACGACTTGTGTTCTTATGCTTGTTGCCTTGCTGCATGACCCACCTATCTTAAAAGTCAGTTTATAGACAGGTTAGTTTTGCACCTCAATCGGATTAAGTGTGTACATGGACATCTTTCTTAATAAGGATCAGCATAAACCACCTATTTTGTTCGAAATACAATTTCATTCCAATTGAGCTTAATTATATCAGAATCTTCCGAATGATGTTTATATGACGCATTTTTATTCCGAACATGTGTGTCCATGTAAGCAAAGCTATTGAAACGCAGAGCTGAAAAAGTGGGCTTTCTTTCTGTTCTCTTACTATATGCCATGTTTTAAGTGTGTCAAGATGAGTCATACTGCTGTGCTGCTGTTGCTAGGCAACAGCTCATAAAGGAACCAGAGATTAGGATTGATCTTTGCAGATTACAAATTATGAAATTATAAAATCTCTAGTGCTCTTCCGTAAAGAGGACAAAGATTTCATTCTTACTCTCGCCATGTCTTTCCAGCTATTCTACAAGTATATCGGTGTATTCTTTCTTGTTTTTCATTTGTATGTGGTATTCTGTTATTCTGTTTATCCCATATTTATGTCTATTTTCATTTGTCACTGTGCATCATATCAGTAATATCATTTCTAACTCTTATTTTCCTTGTCTTTCTGTTATTCTCTATATTCCCTTAAATTTTCTCTGACCTTTAGTTGTCTCACTTGAGCTCTTAGTCTTGCATTCTGTTAATCCTAGTGGCAGATATTGCTCGAACTATTTTTTAGTTTAATTCTTTGTTTCCTTTTAACCTTTTTCTGAAGTTATATTTTCCATATTATATTTAATGTCTTCTGTTATTTGTATATCCTTATCACATTTATCCACTCTCTTTTTTTCCCCTCTATGCTATCTCCCACTGAGATTTTCTTTATGTCTCACTTTTACATTCTTACTTTCTCCCATTCTGAATATATTTGACCTATTTTCCTCTTGTGCATTCTTTCACTTTCATTTGCTTTTTGGCTCTCCTACTCTCTCTCTCCTCTAGTCACATCACTACCTTTTGTCTTTCTTTTCTCTTTGTGTATCATTGGTCAGGACGGTCAGTGATTCCCTTGATACTCTATCCCACATAATTCTCTTTGATTGCCAAGAATATGTCCTTGGCATTTTGAAAATATAAATTTTTTTAGAAAAAAATACAGTGGGGTCAAAAATATTTAGTCAACCACTAATTGTGCAAGTTCTTCTACATAGAAAGATGAGAGAGGTCTGTAATTTTCATCATAGGTACACTTGAACTACGAGAGACAAAATTTTAAAAATATCTAGGAAATCACTTTGTAGGATTTTTAAAGAATTGTTTTGTAAATTTTGGTGAAAAATAAGTATTTTATCACCCACAAACAAGCAGGATTTCTGGCTCTCACAGACCTGTCATTATTTATTTAAGAAGCAATTTTTTCCTTCACTGGTATTAATAGTACATTTCTGACCTAGTTATCAGTATAAAAGACCAAAGAGCTGTCGAATGACACCAGTAGGAAAATTGTAGACCTGCATTATCCCCTGTGCAGCAATAACTGTAAGTAAACATTATTTGGTGACGACACACACAAACACTGTCACATATTAAGGGCCACTATAGAAACACCAATTATCCTAACATGCATGTCTTTTGAATGTGGGAAGAAACCAGAAAATGCGTAAAAAACACGTGCAAACTCCACACAGAAATTTTCTAGGTCGTATCCCGTGGGGATTGAAACTGGGTCCTTCTTGATGTAAGGTGACACCACTACCCACTGCACCACAGAAATACATCACAAATAAATTCAAATAGGCAAGTAAACAAAAGAAATGGAAAAAAAGAGATACCTAGCCTGTTGCAAACCTGATATGTCACAAATTTTGCGTTGTAACCTGCTGAGCTACAACAGCACTGGAGATATAGTGAGAAGCTCAACTTAAAAGGAAGAGAGGAGAAAAAGTATACTAATCATAAATGGAAACAACAAACTGAAGAGGTGTTTATAACAGCTTAATGGTAAACTGAAGGAACATTTATGAAACAAAGAAACAACTGAGAAACTAAAGAGGGCGCGATCCTGGCACAAGCCATTCTCAAAAGACCAAAATGCTGTTTCTTTAACTGAAAACCATCAGCTTAGCAGATTGCACCATGAAGCAATTCTTCAGCAATTCAACACAAACAGTGAAATGCGTGCATTTTAAAGATTCGTTACAAACACAGTGCTATTGTTTATTTACAATTTAATTGTTTATTTTTGTTATTCTTGATAATTATTCCTAAGAAAAGCCAAAATCATTATCTCAGAAAATTTTAATATTATATAAAACGAACTAAAAATAATTTTCAACGCTGATATTTTGGCCTACTAAAAAGTATGTATAGTAAATGCACTCAATACTTGGCCTGGGCTCCTTTTGCACGAATTACTACATCAGTGTGGCATGGCATGGAGGTGATCAGCCTGTGGCACGGCGGAGTTGTTACAGAAGCCTAGGTTGCTTTAAGTCTGCATTATTGGGTTTGGTGCCTTTCATCTTCCTCTTGACAATACCACACAGATTCTCTATAGACCTTAGGTCTGTAAAGTTTGCTGGCCAATCTACTACAGTGATTCTGAAAGTGAAAGAGATACATTCTGCCACTGTGTTTGCACTGTAGTAGTGCTCTAAAATTTCCTGGTAGATGGCTGCGCTAATCTTGATATAACACAGTGGACCTTTATCAGCAGATCACATGGCTCCCCAAACCAACGTTATTGTGGAGACTTCACACTAGACCTCAAGCAGCGTGGATTATGTGCCTCTCCACTCTTTCTCCAGACTCCGGGACCTTGGTTACCAAATTAAATGCAAAATTTACTTTCATTTGAAAACAACACATCGGACCACTAAGCGACAGTCTATTTATTTTTCTCGTTCTTGTCTCTTGTCATGAGTGGCTTGATACGACAAATGCAACAGTTGAAGCCCATTTCCTTGATGTGTGTGTGTGTAATGGCCCTTGAAGCACTGACTCCTGCAGCAGCCCACTCCTATTGAACCCCCCCAAATATTTTAATGGCTTTTCATTGATGATTCTTTCAAGGCTGAGGTTACTCCGGTTGCTTGTGCAACATTTTCTACCATACTTTTGGCAGCGCCTCTCAGAAGTAAATATAGAAAGAGAATCACCAAGCCCCCTAATTCTGCACCGACAAATAGTGGAGCAATATCAGAAAGTAGTTTGACGGGGTAAAAATGCAAAGAGTTTGAACATATCATCATCTACAGTGCATAATATCATCAAAATATTCAGAGAATCTGGAAGAATCTCTGTGCGTAAGGGTCAAGGGTGGAAAACCCTATTGAGTGCCTGTGATCTTCGGGCCCTTAGACGGCACTGCATCAAATACAGATATGCTTCTGTATTGGAAATCACAAAATGGTCTTAGAAATATTTCCAGAAAAATGTTTCAGAAGAACAGACGTCTTCTCTGGGCCAAGGCTCATTTAAAATGGACTGTGGCAAGGTGGAAAAGTATGTGGTTAGAGGAATCAGAATTTGAAGCTCTTAATAGAAATCAGGAACGCCATGTCATTCGTACTAAACAGAAGAAGGATGACCCAAGTTCAGAAGCCTGCATCTGTGATGGTATGGGGTTGCCTTAATGTGTGTTGCATGGGCAGCTTACACATCTGGAAGGAAACCATCAATGCTGAAAGGTATATCCAGGATCTAGAGCAACATATGCTTCCATCCAAGCAACGTCTCCCTTGCATTTTCCAACATGATAGAGCCAAACAACATACTGCATCAATTACAGCATTATGGCTGTCTAGAAGAAGGGTTCATTTTATCTATGTTCTATTTTAAATAATATATGGAATTTTGTAACTTCCCCATAATTGCATTAAATTTGTACTTTGTCCTAACTTTTTTTATATGTATATGCGCCATTTTTTCATGTGTATCTGTGCCAGTTGTGATAGCAGAAAAGTGTATTGGCAATGACCAATCTATGTTAGAAGATCACAGAAGGGTCTTCCCCCTTTTATTCTGAATATTATATGGAATTTCGAAACTTCCACATCATTAAATTCCATTTTGATTAACAGTTTGTACTTTGTACCCAAGGACACTTTACATAAAAAAGGCAGTATATAAATCAAATCAGAAAGATAAAGAAGACAGAGTTAATTAAACATAATTAAATGTAATGGATGAATTGTCTAGTTAGGAAGGCCTAACACGCAGTGGAAGGCAGACAGGAAACAAAGATATTAATAAAGGCCACGATTAGGAGGAGGAAAATATAGGGGAGAAAATAATTGTTACTTTGAGTCAAGATCTTACTGCCTTGCCGCTACTAGGGTCAGCATACCAATGTTCCTAGACATTCAAGTGGTGTAATCAGGAGACTCCTCAGCTACTTAAATAGAGATCACACAGTGTGTCTGTTTGTCTGCGAATGGCTGAGTGGTATTAGGGATATGTACTTTTAGCGTCACCTTCTCTGCCTTCCAGCAGGAAAAGGGAGAGAGTGCCAGCTAGGGTGTGCCTTCTATGCACCTGGTGGACAGCGGTGATTTATGACCCTTTCTAGTTATATTCTTTCTATAGCTATTCTAACAAAATATTCTAGCCTGATTTGCTTAATCTCTTACTTAATGGTGGTGGTTCCTATTCCCCAACTGCATTTTCATTTCCTCACCACTTTACAGTTCCTCAAAGTAGTTTTTTCCAACTTTGAAACTCCGTTGATTTAACAAGTTTCTTTCCATCTTTGTCCTTGATGGCTTACAGTATGAGGCTAGAATTGTTTGGTGAGCTTCTTCACGATTTAGAATACAGGCCTGCATTGAACTTTCTGTGCATTTTCTTCCAGGTCAATACACATCCATCTCAGCTTGCTTATGTCTCAAGTATATTCTGTACTTGACTTTGTAGAGTTCTGAGATCACTGGTCTTTGTTTCTCCCCACATTTCTATCATATCATAATTCTATTGTATCTTTATCACCCTAAAGTTCTTGTGTTTGCTGCAGTTTTTCTCCTTACCATCTTTCAGAATCACATGCTTTATTTTCTGCCACAGTTAATCTGGTATGTGGTTCCTAAAGCCTCTTCCATGAGTTGGAAATCTCTTTGTATGGCTACTTGAACTAGTCAGTTTGAAATTTTTTGAAGTCCATATAAATTCTCTTCTTCACTGGTTTTCTTTTGAACCTTACCTTCATTCTCAACATCACTGTGCATGTGCGTACATTATTGACTGTTTTGATCTCTTGTTGATCAGGATGTAGTCCAAACTTTAGTCTGGTTTGGGCTCTTTCATGTGTATTTGTGCCGGTTGTGATAGCAAAAAAGTGTGTTGAAAATGACCAATCTATGTTTAGCACAGAAGACCACAAAAGGGTCTTCCCACTTCTGGCACCATAACCGTCATATTTACTAAGCAATACACTATTAATCCATTCAGAAAATAATAAAGAAAACCACTGAAGGGAATGGCAAAACCTTTGACTTGATGTGTATAAATTTCAAATGTACCATAACAGATTAAATAAAAAAAATGTCCAAATGTCAATTCAAATGTACAATTTTATCATGGTCTGATATTTTTTCCCAGAAGTTCTGGTAAGGAGTAACTTGCTAGTCTAGTTGTTAGCAGCCTCTTAGAGATAGCAAAGAGGGGTCATCATGACAAGCCCCAAGTTATAACTTAACAATTTATTTCCCCTACCTCATAACTTCTACAAAGACCGTACATTCACCATACTTTCCAGAAAACTTATTTCATGCTGCAGAGATACATACAGGATAAAAGTGTAAGAAAGGGTAACTTCAACACTTTGCTCTCCCTGTTATACAGAAGTACTTCCCGGTACGTAAGGTCCAGTAGCAGATCTCACAATATATTCCTCAAAACATTTCTGAAAAACTTTGCAGTTGTAGCAGGGCATAATATTCTGCTCACCATGACCACTGTAATAGAAAGGGGTGTACTTTGTGTGCAATGATGTTTCAGTAAGTTTCACATGTTAAAGTAGCATCCGCATGAATGCCTGTACCGATTGCTCCAAAGTTCAGATCTGTTTCTTACTGCCCATTGCACATTTGACTGGTATGTGTGTACTCAAGCTCATATAAAACAAGTACTGCACTGTATGTTTTTACCTTTCTATCATAACCCACATAAACTATTTAGCAATTTAAGCTGCAGTATATTGTGATATCGAATATGCCTTCACTCCCCATACACATCATTGATCCTTAGGTTCCTATGACACTGTCTCCACAACCGCTTGCACCATTATTGCACTTCAACATTTATCTTTTGATCTGTGCTTATCTGAAGTAAACCTGAAGATAAGTTTAAAATAAAAAAGCAAGTCTCACAAGTGGGATTCGAGTATAGCTTAAACTGGATCTTTACAGAATATTGAGTGGCATGAAATTACTTTTAATTAGCAGGTGGGTAATTTTGCATGCACAACGAGATGCAATTGCGCATTAGCGTTAGACATCTTTAACTTTGAAAAGGGTGTCATTTATCGATATTAATAAACCCAACAATGATAATCAGTTCAAAATATGTAACAATCAAGTCACCCTTTAGTAATTTAGGCTGCTAATATCCATGCATTAAGCCATCTTGTGTAAAATTAAAGCTGCACTTTGCCTTCCTGCATGTTTTATTATGAATAAAATACATAAATATATGAGCAAACATGGCTGCTCATTAACAAGCAACATGATACTTCAATTCTGTTTTTAATGCTGTTGCAATAAAGCTGTTGCCTTACTTTCTACATAGACATCTGTATAACAACAATTGAACCAAGAAGATTATTATTAGATTTTAAAAATAACTGTATTATAAATCAAATAAATAATTATTTCAAGATGATTAAACAAGTGTACATACTGCACCTGTTCAACTGGCTTCTGGCTCATCTTCTGAAAGATGATGTGTAAAAGTTTCCTGTCTATTCCTGAAGCCTTAGTGAAGACTCTAGAACAGTTAATCTGCTTCATAAAAGAGTGAAAAGCCCTGCATGTGAATGCAAGCTATAGTAATGATATAAGATTGAATTTCCCCAGTCATTTCAAAGCAATGGTCTCAGGTGACTCAAGCAGCTAACATGCTAATTAACATCTCTGTCTGTCGAAACCTTTAACAGTCTGTGACAAACCAATAAATAAGTAATGCTAAAAAATTACTCTTACCTTTACAGCAATTAAATACAATACATTTTAGAATGATTGTTTCTGGTATTAATATTTATAATTACTGTCATAGTCAATACTTTATGGTAAATATCAACTTAATCAAAAACACAGAAAGTGCAGGATGCCCAAACACAACCCTGCAAATATTTTAGTTTGTTGAGTGTTTATCTTGCCTAAACTTATCACAGTGTTAAAGTATGTTACAGTAACAGAAAATGAACTGAATCATAGCATGTACATAACATTATAGGAAACTATGAAATGATATCTATATAAGGAGAATAATAAATCATTGTGGTCCAAATAACTGCTGCTGTCATGTCTCCAGACATGCAGGAACACTAATTACCCACACCTGAGACTGATCTGAAAGCAGCAATCTCCTAAGCTCAGTTTAGTTAGATTTCCCTGCGGGTCTACGCTACTTTATGCTTCATGTTGCCTGTCGTGTTTTTCTGTGTGTTTTTAACCAGGTTTAGCTTAGCGTGCTAGCTCAATTCCTGTCTGGTAGTTTCCGGACTTTTTCATGCATGCTATTTTATGTGCTTGGTTGGTTTTCTACAATTCTCAATTTATAACTATACTTTTTTGTTTTGTTTTTCAGAGCCAGAGTGTTGTGGATAAGCCCCTGAAGGCGCTTGTTTACCTTGACTATCTTCTGTGTGTTGCCGTCGGCCATCTTTATTGCTTTCCCAACACTCTGTGCTATGTTTGTTCTTTCTTGTGCTCAAAAATAAAATTGCAATAGTCTCCTTACCTGTTTTTGCAGGGGTAATTACATCTACATTATCACCATTAATTAATTTTAGCTACTAATTTTGTAATAGATGGCTTTTTACTGTATTAGTGGCGTGCATCTCTCCAATAAATGATGATCTGATACATACCTTGTTTCATGCGGTACGATACGATTTAGAAATGATCTATCTTTAAATTGGACAGATTTGGTTAGATTTGAAGGAGTAGGATTTTTATTCGATTCTGTTCACTATAATAGTAGAGTATGTAATAATATGGTAGTTACTTGTTTAAAGAAGACAATAATTTTAAATTATAATTCAACATTTAGATAATTCAAATTTTTTCTTGTATTCTAATAGATTAATGAAATATTAGAGAACATGTGTACGGAGTTATTGTATTTGTCTTATGACACAACGGCTTTAAATTCCAGTCAGTGGAAACACCTTCAAGTCGCATTTGTACTTTATAAAAAAAGGAGAAGTATCAAAACAGTTTTTCAGAAATATGTTAAGTAAACACAGCTAGAGAGGTATATACAAAACCTAATAGAATGTATGTTTTTATAATTCATATTGTTTAACATTTTGAACAATGAGGAGCCAGCTCTACCTACCAAACGACCATGTGAAAAACCAATAAAATGCCATCTGCGTTTGTGACAACTGTGTTTCTTTTCTCTCAACACTGAGACATGTAATGCTGCTTGGTTAAAAAACACGAAAATGCTAACAAACAGTTTTTTTCCTTGCTGGGTTTACAGCACACACTTCTCTTAGATTTTATTCACTCCCATTTCAGACACATATGCATTCCCACCTTCTGGTTCCCTCTGTAGACCACAAAACATGTCTTAAAATATTCCATTTTATCTACTTCAGAATTGTTGAACATGAGATCAACCTCGTGGTTTGACACGTCTTTTGTAAAGCTTTGCATTGTTGCTCCCCTCAGTTTTTCCACTCAGTGGAAAAATCAGGATTCTTGGTGTTTAACTTGCTTAAGACCTCTTTTTGTTTAAATATTGATTGTTTAAGCAATGTGAACACAGCGTATTTATGGTTAACTAACGTTACTGCTTCTGTCTTATTTTAACTATTCATTGCTATTACTAGCCATTAATATCACTGCCCAGATAGCAAAATGACGTTGATTCAACACTGAATTACCATCATTAAAAATAATTGAATAAAAATGTATTTTTTATGTTGATTTAGCATTGAAACTGTTCTTTATGTGTGATAGTTATAAATGTTGAATAAACAACCAAGACCAAGACAAAATCAACACTCTTTCAACATTGAATTACCATCAGGAAAAAGCATTGAATCAACATTAATTGAAACTGCTAGTTATGTCCAACATTGGATAAAAGTTGAATAAACAATTGAGGCAACTCTCAAAAACTCTTTTCAGTTAAAAGTTAAATGCAGTAAGTGGCTGTGTAGTACATGTGACAACAATATCCTGTATTCTTCTTATGTCTAGGCTATGGGTACGGTGGCAAGACGGAAGCCTTTTCTTACAAAGAAAAACATCCAAGCCCAGCTAAATTTATCAAAACTCATCTAAAAATGTTTTATTGTCTGAGGAAACCAAGGTTGAACTTTTTGGCCATATTTCCAAAAGGTATGTTTGGCCCAAAAAACAATTCACATCACCAAAATAATACCATACCAACAGTGAAGCATGTTGGTAATGGCAGCTTCAGGCTGTGGTTCTGAGGAACTTCACGTTTCAGCACGACAACAACCCAAAGCATACATCAAAATAATACAAAGAATGGCTTTATCAGAAGAAGATTAAAGTTTTGGAATGGCCCAACCAGTGTCCAGATCTGCATCCGATTGAAAATCTGTGGAGTGACCTGAAGAGGGCTGTACTCTGGAGATATCCCAGCAATCTTACAGCATTTTTGCATAGAGGAGTGGGCAAATATTGCTAAGTCAATATGTGCGATTCTGTTAGGCTCCTACCCAAAAAGACCGTGCTGTACTAGCATCAAAAGTGATTCAACAAAGTATTAGTATAAGGGTGAACACACTTAGGCAAGGGTGTTAAAAAACAATTCATATTAATTATTCTTTTAATTATGAATCACTGAAAAAATGATAGTTTGCTAACGCTAATAAAACCATAATGCTAGGTACCTACAGGGGTTGGACAATGAAACTGAAACAACTTGTTTTAGACCACAATAATTTATTAGTATGTTGTAGGTCCTCCTTTTGCGGCCAAAACAGTGTCAATTTGTCTTGGGAATGACGCATACAAGTCTTGTACAGTGGTCAGAGGGATTTTAAGCCATTCTTCTTGCAGGATATTGGCCAGGTCACTACGTGATGCTGGTGGAGGAAAACGTTTCCTGACTTCCTGACCAAAACACCCTAAAGTGGCTCTTGATACATCACAAAGACTTGCTGTCTTGGTCACAGATGCTTCAGCAAGACGTGCACCAACGATTTG